>CAUZXS010004236.1:20000-85000 GCA_963585895.1 Sepioteuthis lessoniana
GAACTGTCTTGATGCCCATCTTGGTCAAATAGTCTGTGACAAGGAGTTGTGGACTGGTGCATTGTCCTGGTGGAAATGCCACTGATCTGATTTGAAGAGTGCTGGCCTCTTCCAACGGAATCTCTTCCTGAACTCCCTTAAAGCCTCAACATAGTAACCCTAACCCTTTGGCCAATCAACTCTGGTGTATTGACTTCCTTACTCCCCCCCACCTCTCATCATCCCTTACAGAGTCCCTGCCTTCATTGAATCTCTTATGCCACTCAAAAACTGATGCTCGATTCATGCAAGATGCTCCAAAAGCAGTCTGAAGCATTCCATATGTTTCTGTGGCATTTTTTCCAAGTTTAAAACAGAATTTTATTGCATATCATTCTTCTAAAATGTCCTCACGTCCAGATTGCATTTTTGAAATTCACCAGTTGTGACAATCAGGCTTTAGTAGGGTGTATTCCAATTGCTGCTTTAGCTGTTTATTTGAAGCTGAAATCATAAAAATTGGTCAGTCATCTCATAAGATGTGTAGCAATAACATACTGAATTTTCAAGAGTCTACAGCAATTTTAAATGCCTGTACAAAAAAAGTCTGGAAACTTATTGAATGCACATACATGGCTACACTCAGATACGCTTGCCTCCAGTTTGTATATATATAAATATATATATATTCTTTTAATAGCATATTAACATTTGTGAGTTATTTAATGCCAATGAAATTCTTGAAGAAGAGCAGTAGTGTTAATAGTTAACCCATAGCTGGTGAGTGGATAAGGAAGTTTACAGCTATCCCAAGGGTATTAGTCCGAAGGTGAACATAATTGCAGGAGTGAAATTTAAACTCACTCACTCACTACAATGTCACAGTCCAGCATTTTAGTTACTACGCCAAAGGGACTTTATATATATATATATATATATATAGTGTGCGTGTGTGCATATAAAGATGTTAAGGTAAATACACAGATAGATGAATGGATAAATAAATGCATACAGAGCATATTTTAATTTTTACTTTACAATATTATATATATATATATATATATATATATATAATAATATTAATATTGATGATGCAGCCTGCTATATTTATAGATAAAGTGTGCTAAATACCATTGATAGAGAATACATATTGAATTTAGTACAGATGTATGCTCCATTTAATGGCAACCCTTGTTCAACAATTGTCTCTTCCTATAGTCGCCAAAATGACTGATGAAATGGAGATCATCACCTACAATGAACTATTTGGCATGTCTGTACATTCTCAAATGCAGTGTTCTAAACATTGGTGGAGGCATGAATGCTCAAATAGGCAAAGACAAAAATAAAATCTGCTTACACAACTCACCAAACTGCAATGAGGAATATCTAACAGATTTTTCACTTTAGAACAGGCTAGAATGCCTAAATACTAAATTAAAAAAAAAAGGAGAGAAAAATATGAAGCCACACCAACCTAAATAACACTAAAGCTCACCTAGATTATATTATCATAAACAAGAAATAGATAAGTAGTGCTTTAAACTGTACTTTTCTTTTGAAGATATCCTCTTCAGATCACAGCATTATCTCAGCAAAGATTTGCCTGAGTCTACACAGAAATAAGACACAAACAGTTAGAGCTTCACACTATGACTGGTCTTCACTCACCAATAGTGATATTAGAAATCAATATATGCTAAAAGTAAGAAACAAATTTGATACTCTTCAGGAGACATCTAAAAGATATACTCTAAATGACAAATATGAAAACTTTGTTATGGCTAATATAGAAGCAGCAGCTGGATGCATTCCAACCAAACCAAGACCCAAATGTAGAGTTCCATGGGAGGCAATAGCAATTAGAGAAAAACAAGATAACATGAAAAAAGCATCCTTACTTAATAAAAGTAACTTAACAAATGCCAATATGCAGAAACTTAAGAAAGAAAGAGACAACTAACACATAAAAAAAAGAACAATTAAAATTCAATTCCAAATCAATAAAATCAGAAACTCAGTAGAAGATAGATAATCCTGATTTAATATGGCAAACAGTAAATGAAATGAGTGAAAGGAAGAGTACTTTGAAAGCAAAAGTAAAAGGTGCAAGCCAAGAAGGAAGACTACAGAAATGGAAAAAACATTTTAAGAGTCTACTCAGAAACCCTCCTGAAGTCACTGATAAACTTATCAAAAAATTTATCAATAGCCTATTAAACATCAAACAGGTACAGTTTGCGGAGAAAGAATTTGATATAGTATTGAAAAAGATTAAAAGCGAAAAAACTGCAAGCTTTGACAAAAGACCCCTAGAAAGGTGGAAGACAAGGAAACACTATATATAAAATACAATAGAGAAATATATAAAAACTGCATCCTCCACTTTCCCAAGAAAGGCAACCTCAAAATCACCAAGAACTACAGAGCTATAATTCTTACTGCTATAGCTGCTAGGGTTTATAATGCTCTCCTTCCAAACCATATCAAAGCAGAAATCAAGAAAATTCTTAGGAGAAATCAAAATGGTTTTCAGAGAAGTCAATCAACTACTTCACAGATTTTGACTTTTTGTTGAATCCTCAAAAGAGTAAGTGCAAAAAATCTTGAAGCAACACTATTGTTCAAAGATTTCTCCAAGACTATATTCTTTGTATGTTAACAGATCTAATAAAAGAAAATGGCTCTACACTAATAAAAAATAAGAAGCAGACTGATATTATATAAAAATGAGTAATAGTTGATACAACTAGGTACCAGTATTATTGCAGGAGGTGCCACAATTAGACTGATGACAATGCTGAATTGCATTTATGACTTTAGATCTTGGTATTGAATTCAGAATTATTCTTCTCCTATACTGGCTGCCAACCAAAGTTAGAATACTTAGTCTGTGCTATTATTTTATCTATAATTTGACTGATACACAAGTATGTACAGTAAACAAAATAGAAGTTCACATCCTAAAGTGTTGGGGGTTAAATAGTTCAAAGATGAGTTTAGACAGATGTTTAAGTTGTAGGAAAACCAACACCATGGCCAAACACTGAAATTCCATGATTTGACAAAATATAATTGAATTTTAACTAAAAGATACATTAAATATGTTGTTACTCATATTGTTAGAGATAGTTTGTTTTTTAAAATCTGTTTAGATCATTAGCAAATATGGTTTTATGCAGCTATTGTTGAAACTTAAAAATACTGTTTTTTTTTTCAAAACATTTCATATTGTTCTCAATGTGATTAATAGAAACATATAAACAAAATTAACTACACTTTCTCGTTAATGAAATATTGATTACTTATGTTTCCCAAAGTTATGATTATCCTTTATATTAAAAGACTGAGAGCAGAGAGAGAGAAAACATGCAAAATTCTTTAATAATTGATAAAAATGTTAAAATCTACTTCTAAATAATTTTTAAATGACATATGTCTTGCCACACTGTAAACATACACAAACAAACTATATATATATATATATATATATATATATACACAAACACACAAATGTAGTTAGCTATAAACAGAGTCCTCAATATCAGTGATAGAGTATACATATCTAGGTTAGGACAGTGTAGACGCCGAGTCAATAATACTTAGAGACTGTCAATTTCCTGCCTATGTGATCATTGAACCAAGATACATTGGACTATATATATATATATATATATATATATATATATATATATATATTAGCAGAGTACCAGTAAAAAATGATGGTATGATTTATATATATATATATATATATATATATATATATCTACAGGTTTGCCCAAAAGTCATACTACCATTGGAAAAATTTGTAACACTTCCTGATAAACTATCTGCCAAACAACCAAATAAATAATCTTCTAAATAATCAATAGTAGTCCAACTATTGGACCATACTCTATGATACAGTTAATAATTCTGCAGTATATTCTCTAAGAAACTTTATTTAGGATTCAAAATGGTTTAAACTGGCAATCTTATTTTCAAAAGTAATGTTCCATATAAAATTTCAATCATAGAACCATTTTTTAAAATGACACTGTCTCTAAGAAAGTTTGTGAAAAAACAAAACAAAAAAACATATGTAATGTGCATAGGAAATTTTAAAAGGTCATCTAGACATAAACATATAATAAAAAAAAAAAAAAAAAAAAAAAAAAAAAAAAATATATATATATATATATATATATAACCGGCCCATTAGCATAGAGGGTAGAGTGTTTCCCAATGGTCTGGGAGACCAGGGTTCAATCTCAAGCTTAGTCATACCAAAGACTTAAAAAATGGTACTTGATACCTCCTGACTTAACATTCAGCATAAGGTATAGATCAAGAGTAAGTGGAACAATTTAGGGAAAGAAGTAGCTCCCTCTCCTACACCTCCTTAGTGTAGTAGCTATAGAAAAGGAGCTTTTGGGTTGCCCTCAACCATGGTTAGCCAACTATATATATATATTTGCCAAAAGTATGGCAGAGGAGGAGAGAAAGAGAAAGGTGAAGAGAAAGCTTGCCTGATGAGGAAAACATTGTATTGCTCACCATTTTGGCAGAGCAGTAGAAAGAAATAATACCAAATAATAACAAACAAGGATGGGTGTATTTATGAAGAATATACAAGCAATTTTGTAATCTAAATGTTCATTTGACAAAAAGTTCTGTTTCAGAGGTCCTTAAGGCTATGTAGGAAGATTGTTGTTGTAGAAAGGGAAGTTTGGTAGATTTATAGATTTATTTGTATTCTTGTTTTCTGAGGTAAGGAAAAAGGGAAGGTCAATATTCAGAGAGTGTCTTGTAGTTATGGTGATAAATCTATGGAGTGGCAGAGCATTCTTTGCCAGGTTGGTTGCAGGTAGAGTTATGGAGAGAGTTATATGCTGCATGTACATGTTTATGGATATGACCATTGTATGGGTATCTTACATGGCATATGTTTACATGGGAAAAGGACTGTAAGTAAAAAGCATAAGATTTATCTGCAATACTTGACTGGAAACCAAAGACTAAAAAGGAATAGACTGTGAGAGCTTGATATAGGTTGTCTATGTCAGTGTGAGGGAAGCTATAATGGAATATGACCATTTAGGAGGGGTCTCTACACAGCACTTGCTGAACTGGTTTGTTTGTTTGGTTTTTTGTTTTGTGGTATATCAACCTACTTGGGTTATTTAATACCAAATTCCTCCTTCTAGAAGAACAGTCATGGTACTATTTAACCTATAGCTAAGTGGTTAAGGGGGTTCATACCTTTCCGAAGGGTATTTGTCCGAAAGTGAATGTAATAGCGCGATTGGACTTTGAACTTGCATACTACAATCCTGTAGTCCAGTGCTTTAAACATTACATCATGAGGATGCTTCCTACTGCTGAAGTGGGTAAGACACCTACATAGAATTGCCACATAACAAACACCTTAATATGGACTCTTGTTGGGTAAATGAAGCTTTTATCTGTGAATAAGCCACAAAATTGAGAATGGACATGTATGTTGACAAGTGATTCTGCATGAGGTGTTTCATAAGTGGCTTGATCAAGGGTCCACCAGGTATGTTTGTGGTCAGTCAGGCCAGGAAATAAAAGATATAATACATAGCTTCATTGAACATTCATTATGTGTGCTAACTGAAAACATTATGAGAGGAGAGCATAATGTTCATGTGGCCAGGCCAGAAGCTTTGTCACCAGCTGTTGCCAGTGCAGGTCCATTGAGAAAAAGAGTAAAGAAATTTTGGAATATTTATGTGCGTTGGTTGGTTGTGGTGCCTTCCAATTGGTCAAAGGGGTCATGTGATCTGCCCACCACTATTTGTGCAGTAGGTAGTCAGCCAGTATCTTGTGTGATCACATATCATCCTAATTTTTTCATCTTGAATCATGATGAGATTTAACTTAGGTTAGCTTTAGTTATTTGGTTTAATGGCATATCAACCCTTGATGGTTATTCAATGCCAAATCCTGTTTATGAATATATATGATTTTTAAGTGAATAGATTGCAGACAACTCCACTTATAAATGAGCCAGAGCCCACCTGTTTGTACAGTCAAATAGTTTCAAGTATTGCTATTTGATGTTTGCACACAGTTAAAAGGTTTCAAGTATTGCTATTCAACACTAATAATACTATTTAATAATAATGATCCATAGTAAAAGATTGAACAGTTCTGTTTAGCCCATAGATGGGACCCTAACAGGTACTACCAGTCTGGGTCAGCATGGACCTGAGAGAAATGGCAAGAGAGGAGTACTCCACATTCCCCAAACTCCAAAACTAGAGCTTTACTATCAGATGCAGTTTAATGTCATAACTAACACACTTTTTAATGGGGGGGGGCTTACCTTTTATGAAGGTGCAGTTGACATATTCCAAAGCTGCAAGCAATAGGGCAATTGATTTAGAGTGTAACATTACATATATAAAGTAAAGTTGGCAACTGTAGTTGAGGGTGAATCAAAGATTGCCTTTTCAATAGTTACTACACTGAGGTGTAGGGAGGCTGCTACTCCATTCCCTGGATTGCTCCACTTTACCCCTGATCCTTACCATATAGTGCTGAGTGCTAAGCAAGGTGGCATCAAGTACCATTTTTTGAGTCTTTGGTATGACTCAACCTGGGATTGAACCCTGGTCTCCCGGACTATTAGCAAACACTCTACTCATTAGGCCAATGGCCTGGTGATTACATATATACCCAACATATATTGACCCAAACAAAGAAAAGAACAAACAACTGTAACATTCAATCTAATATTTATATTACCAAAATTCTGATAATATATATATATATATATATATATATATATATATATATATATATAAATGGATATGCTCTATCATCAGTAATATGTTGTTCTAGAATAAACCAATTTCCAGTCCAATTTTGTGCTGAATGTTATTTTTAATTCACCATTTTGATGAAATAATGAAAATAACTAACTCCTTCATATATAGAAGAATTAATATCATCATGGACTGCTGTTACAATAAGAACCCAACAGTTCCTCAAATATCATAATATTAATAAAAATCTACAGCAGAAATAAAAATAACTGATAAAAAGTTTAAAAGTTTAATTTCCTTAAACTCTTTTAGATATTTTCATTGAGCAGTGAATTCATAAAATGTAGTATATGTTGTTAAATTGGGCTCTTCAGTGAAATTTATGAAGATGCAATAACTTTTAGAAAAGAAAAAAAGATACATGAACACATAGATCTCTATAAGATGAACAACAATGGGCAAGAATCTAAAGTGATTGAATTGAAAGCACCAAGTCACTTCTAAGTCAATTTTGGATTATCTGCATCACTTACAAGTCATCAAATATCTTATTCGCTTATTAAATGTTATATAAATGTGTGTTTATGCATGAACATATGTATTTTTTCAGGTTCTGACAATCAACAACAGTAATTGAGAATCTCAAGCAACAAACTAATCAGTATTGAGAAGTCATTCATAAAAGTAACAAATATTTAAACAGCAATATGTAGATCCCTCTAAACTCATATGGGCCCATTGAAAACAAGATTATGAGATATTAACTATTGATCTACAGCATGACCTGATCTGTAACATTCCTAATCATGTGTTTCCATTAAAAGTTAGTTCTGTGCATTACACACAAGTCCATGAATATATACAAAAATTCCTTTCTCTTTACACATGAAAAGAATGCCTGTCCAAAATGTAACAAGGTGTGCAAGTCATCTAGAGATGTGATTGGACCCATGAAAATAAATAGTGTCACTTATTGCAGCTCACAGTGAGTTGTTAAAAATATCATACACGTGAACAAACCTGGAACATTGAGACTCGCCTATTGAGTTATCTGTACTCATATAGCCAAGCAATAGAGAGTTCTTAAAAGAAATGGTCACTTCTTTGACAAGAAGTGTCAATCATTCTGAATGTATATAATGGAATTGCATGTGGTGTAATGTTTATCACTGTAGAAAACAAATTCAGTGAACTGAGTTCAAATCCTGGATGAGAGTGTGTTTCACTTAACACTAAGGCCCTTGGGTGGGAAGGGCATGAATTTGTCTCTTCTTCTTCCAGTTATGAGTAAATAATAGAGCAAACTGGGCTCTTTAGTCTTGGTAGAGTGACTAGTGTAAAAGAGAAAAACTCTGAATTCTAAATATGAGGAGTGCTATTTGCAGAATCTGGGACACAGTGATGCACCATTTTTCTGTTATCAGCTCATCAATGACTAGAACTACTGCTGCTGCTGTAATGCTGTGCGTTTATAAGTACAAGTCTATCTGCAAAAGCACAAACTTATTATTCAAATATATACATACAAATACATGTTAAAAAAAAAAAAAAAAAAATTTTAAATTCAGTACATATATCTGAAAATGTAACAGCATTGTTTTTTTTAATTTCTTTGTTTAATGGCATATCAAACTTTGTGGGTTATCTAATGCCAAATCCATCTTTGTAGAAGGACAGTAGTAGTACTATTTAACCCATAGCTAGTGGGAAAATGGAGGTTCATACCTTTCCAAAGGGTATTAGTCCAAAAGTGAATGTAATATTATGACTGGAGTTCAAACTCACTTACTACAAAGTTGGAGTCTAGCACATCCAAGCATTGATCGAATAACTTATACTCAAGATGACTTGGTAGAAATTTAGGAGGGTAAATTCACAAGTTCATAGCCTGACATAAGATTATAAGCTAAATTTTAATCAGATTTTTTTTATATAATGTTTGATCAGTTGGATTAATTTCACCACTAAATTAAGTGCATTGACAATAGAGCAGATTAAGCTGAAAAATAAATATTTATCAAGCAAATTAAATACATTTTTTATCATGAGGGTGTTAACTTTTTGATGTATACTCATGCCTCATTAGGATGCTCATAGTTCTGTTTAAAGGACTCCTGCCCCCACTAGCACAGAAATATCTATCTTTGGTCAATTGGCTCTAATTCAGGACTATGATTTGGTTGAGGTCACCCTACCACCTTTTCAAATGACCTTTTGATTTCTAATAGTTCTGTGGGCACCATTCGAAATATATCATATATATATATATATATATATATATATATAAAATAAATGGATATGCCCTACCACCAGTTCATTTTTCATTGATTCTCTAATAGCATATCTTTTAAAAATTATTTTTAAAATATTAAAAAAAAACAAAAAACAAAAAAAAAACTTTTTTCACAAAATTTTTTCTCCTGATGATGATCTAAGGTTGAAACTAGTTGAGAACAATCAAAAAATCCAATAACACAAAAAAATATTCCTATTTATTTGATCACTTTTGTTCATATATATATATATATATATATATATATATATATATATATATATATATATATATATTGTGTACCTAGGCAGTAAGTCATTATCTAAGCATGTTCAGTTAAAGACCATAGATTGTTTTCTTTTCAAGATCTTAAAGTGAAGACGTTTAAGTTATTTTTCTTATGTCTGAGTCAAGGTGGTGGAGAAAGTGCTTCATACTAGCCTAAGCACTTTCAACCATTTCACTGGTCATTCTCAGGGGTCGTGTTAGATTATTTGTTGCTGTGAGTTTTATTTATATATATTTGGAGTGTTTTTTTTTTAATTATCTAATATGGGGTTGGCTCATTTTGTTGGGATGGGTGGTAGGGTTAGTTATTGAATATGTTTAATATGTTAATACCTGTGTTGAATGTTATTTATAGTAGGTTTTTTATTTTTATGATTATTGCTTTGAGGATTTGTTAGAAGTTCTTATCCTTATTTTTATATATGATTTTTGTATTGTTAATTAGGATATTTCTTATATCTGGGGATTTGAATTTGTCAGTGTCTTTGTTATGCTTTGTCATTAGATGCTGTCTTGTGGCACTTATATTAGAGAGGTGGTACACAAGGCGATGAGAGTGTGGTTGTTGTGTGGCCAATGTGAGTATTTGCTGTTATGTTATTTTCTGAGAGACATTCTCGAAAAGAACATGTAAATTTATACACTACATTAGTTTGATCTTGGAAAGTTTTGGAGGTGTGTGTGTGTGTATATATATATATATATATATATATATACATATATGACTGGCTGGCCTGTTGGCATAATGGTTAGAGTGTTTGTCAATGGTCTGGGAGACCGAGGTTTAATCCCAGGTCAAGTCATGCTAAAAACTTTTAAAATGGTACTTGATGCCTACTTGCTAAGCACTCAGCATTATAAGGTATAAATCAAAGGTAAGTGGAGCAATCCAGAGAAAAGAGCAGCACCCTCCCCAACACCTTAGTGTAGTAGCTGTTGAAAATGGAGCCCTCAGGAGTTGGCAATATGAACCATTGTTTACAGCTGCACCATTTTCAAGGAAATCAGTAGTGATGGATCCTTTTGAGTGACAGAAGATTGTCAGCATCACCTTCTTTTTGACTGCTATGCCAGGAACTTTTTCTTTACCAGAAAGTCAGTGTATTTCCATTCCATAGACTGTCTTTTCGACTCAGGCTTATAGTGGCAAACGCATATTTATCCTATTTTTAAACATTTCTAGACTAAAACACACTTTTCTGCACACATTACAAATTCTGTAAATTTCACATGGTTTCCACTTCTCAGCCATCAAAGATTTGATGACAGACCTCTCTTCAAGCCTGAAACACTCTATTTGCCACCATTTTGAATAGCATCAAAACAAACATTCTTATGAGATTAAAATAATTTTTGCTCTAAACCAATTTGAAACAAGGTAGAGTTTACATTTATGTGGGGGGGAAAAAAATTTTGGTACTTTCAAATTTTTTTTCATGTTTTTTGATTTTGTCAAAAACACATAACAGGATGGAAATAAATTTATAATCCTAATGTGACCGGTTTGTGTTTTTTCTTAATGAAATATATATATATATATATATATATATATATATATATATATATATATATATATATATATAGAGAGAGAGAGAGAGAGATGTGAATGAATAAATGATTTTGCAACCATTTTTCTTAAATAAAGAATGTATTTAAACATTGACTAATAGACCAAGATAAAACTTAAAATGAATTGTCTCACTTTATGTTTACTAAATGTTTCATATATTTTTTCAAATGCAATTGTTAGATGAAACACAATTGTATTTTTTCAACTACATAAAACTTTTAGTAATGAAGCTGAAAGGGAGTTGAGATAATTTATTTTAGGTGATATATATATATATATAAATAAATATAATATTAATATATACTAATAGACTAATAATATTAATAGACTCTAAATTTGATTTTGAAAAAAAGTTAAATTAAATTAAATTTTGAAATTAATTTAATATAATTATTACTGTATCGTTACGTAAAGTTACTGAATAAAGTTATTTTTCTAATTTAGTATTAAATCTGTAATTTTATGTTAAAAGATAATTAGAAATTTTAAAAATAAAAAATTAAAAAAAAAATTAATTTACTATAATTCTAACCAACAATAAAATAAAAAACGGAAGTGGGCTAAATGAAGAGATAACTCTTCACCCCTCTTCTATCCCCTCCCATCCTTCTTTCCTGTATCTATTCTGTTTTATCTTATCCATAAGATCTGAAGAAGTCCTGTTAATTTTTTTTCGTGTTTTTTGATTTTTCAAAAACACATAACAGGATGGAAATAAATTTATAATCCTAATGTGACCGGTTTGTGTTTTTTCTTAATGAAAAAAAAAAAAAAAAAAAATATATATATATATGTATGTACGTATGTATGTGAAGGTAGTGAACTTCTATCCTTCCTCTTTCATTTGTAAAATTGACTGTCTGTCCATAAGCAGCCCTGTTTTATGTATCTTTTATTATTTGCCGAATAAAACCTAAATATGGTTTTGCTACATTCTAATGATCTTCATGTTTTTCATTACAATTTATTCAGCAAATAATAAAAGATACGTAGATACGTAATGGTTTGTTATAGTTTGTCAACCAAAATTAAGGAAATATTAAATCCATAAGGGATTTATTATAAAAAGTTGGGTGAGGATAACTTTGCTGTGATATATCTGGAAAGATAAAGGAAAAGGGTAAGCAAGAAAATTCATCTATTATCATATATAAAAACAGGTTACAAGAAGAAAATGGCAGAGGTCCTTTAAAATCAATGCTGAGCTTTAGCAAATGGCACAGTTGCTTTGATCAGGGGCAAAGTGGTAGGTCGATAAAATCTGGATTTGCCTTCGGCATCAACAGGGTACAAATATGATACTCATTTTACATCCTCTACAGAGAAAGGCAGGTTCCTAGTTCTAACAAAATGCTTATTAACGTAATGCCAGAGTGACAAAAAGAATTGTATATCTTGTAATCCATTTTACAAAAAAAAGTAGGAGGATAGGAGTTCACTATAATTTATGCATGTGCATATCTATGCCTGTATGCTTAGAAATTAAAAAGATTCTAAACTACAAAGCCATTTTTCATTTGATAAGACCTTTTTAAAACATTATTTCATTAAAATTATCTATAATCTAGCCATCTTTTAAACAAAATTTTCTATGGTCATGAAATTAAATTGAAATTTTTTTCCTGCTCATGAAATGGTTGCACTAGTCTATTGTACCTTAAAAAAAAAAAAAAAAGATAAATAAAATCGACTACATTCAGAGTTTCATTTTGCTTACTCCAGCGAATATGTCCTGATCTTATTTCTTGGGATGATTTAGTAATGCTATCTCTGTTTGAATACCCATTCTAGATTGAGTTTTTCCAACTCTGATTAACTAATCTTTCCTCTTCTCAGGGAACATTTTTTCTTTAAACTTTTACTCAAAACATCATCATTCTTTCTTCACTCTTTTACCATCTTCACAGTTATGTCAAATGTCCTTGTAAGAGAATCACCATGATGTTATAGTTAAAGTGCTAGAATGCAGCTTCAAAGTGAGCAAATTCAAACTACAGTCTTGGTATTAAGTTCACTTTTTGTTGTGATGCTGATAAAAGAAAGACACAGAGGAACACAAAAAAAAATGTTGATAGGAAAACATATATATTCAAGTAACAGAAACAAGATACAAGTGAACCTGGTTAAACAGTAGCTGATAGGAGGCTAAGAGTCCAGTGGGGTAGTGACTATCCGTCCACTACACAAATGGTATCGCACGTGATTGTGTCACGCTGATTGGTGCACTCCGTCTGATGCTCTCATTGATGTGTATTTATGGAGGAGAGTGAGTCCATTATTTAGGGAGTACAACACTTTTAGACTAATACATTTGAGAAAAGTATGAACCTCTTTATCCTCTCAGTTACAGTTTAAATAATATTAATGCTGTTCCTCTACAAGAATGGCTTTGGCCTGAAATAACCCACAAAGATTGATATGCCATTAAACAAAAAAAAAAAAACAAAAAAAAAAAAACAATCAACCAAATGCTCTAGCATAGGCACAGTTATTAAATTCCTCAGCAACTTCAATGGCTTTTAGCTAAAAAATTGCCCCATATTTTTTTTTGCTTTTGCTTGTAAATCCATGATCACATTGATATTTTCTAAAAAATTGGTAAAAACATATAGAAGGAATTAGTAACCAGACTTCAAATCCTAGACAAGTCTGTTTGCATTTCACTTTGTGCAGTTGCCCTTGGAAAAAGGTTTGAATCCATCTGTTCTCTCCTATGGATAAATAGTAAAGCAAGCTAGGTTCCTTAACCTTGGATAGGCAACCAAGTCTAGAACTCACTTCAAGGTTGCAGTCTAGCATATTAACCACCAAACTTTGGGGACTCTCCCACTAATCTATAAAGAAAACTCTGAATTCAAACCAGCTTAAAAAATCTGGCCTTGTGTCACATCCTTCATGTGATGTAGTAATCACTGCATAAATACATACAGAAGCTACTAATAAACTCAAATATAAATCACTTTGTGATAGTGCCTCGTCTACCCTCCAGGCATGCCCACCTGCTCAGTTAACAAGATACAGCACATAAATCTGTTATGGACCTGGTTAAGCTACTATTGCTTCATATAATAGTCTAAATAAGGTATATATTTTACTGATAACATACCAAAAATTCCAATAATTTACAAGACAGTAAGGCATTACCTTATTACAAGCAAAACATTTAAGGTATTTATTTTTAAGTATTTAATTCATTGTATTAGAATATCATTTGAAGTTGTTTGGTATATTTTTGTTGGGTGGGGGGTCATCTTATACCACTAATATCAGCTGAAACTAGAAAATTCAGACTGAAATTTGAGTGTCATTTTATCTAAAAGTTGCTGTATTCACCAAGATAAATGGTAAATAGATTTATATCTTTCTTGTAAAATGTGAGCTACCTCCTTTCTCAGTCAAAATGCCTTATATAATAACCTCACTATTGGTTATTGTTACTGCAACTAGTAGTACAGCTATTACTGCTATACTCACAATCATTCTTTAAACTGAATAATAAATAAATAAAAGTTCAAAGTTAACAATCATTTTTATGAATGCACTTCTGAAACAATTTCACAGTCCATCCAACTTTGTTTTTAACAATATCATGAATTAGATAACCATGAAATGAAAAATCAAATTATATGAACAATGAATAAGGTAATAAATATTATAGAAGCCATTTATTAAGCTTAGTTTTTTTTTTTTTTTTGGCACAAGGCAAAAAGTATGAGGCACCCAATGAGAATAGAATAGTCTAATAGTCTAGCTTTCTAACAACCCCTACTTCATAGAAATAAAACATGAATATCATAGTATCTGACAAATATTTAGTGTTTCATTATTATTTATATACAATTAAATATTAATTTTTGTACCCAGAGAGCAGATTTGAAGTTAATTCTATGAAGCAACTAAACATGTAAGATTATTGATTTAAGAGATCATGAATAGTAAAGCTCTTGAAGAAAATGAAACAGTTTGAAAAAGTTTCTAGCATTGCAGTTGTTCATGAGATATTTTTAGCAACCAGTTCATTTAAGTCCTTACTTTTCCAGATTAAATAGTGAATGTCCAATTTATTGTAATACATTCATAGTTAAACAGTAACACTCTTAGATTTATTTTTTTTGCAAAGAAATCTCTTCCTGCTTGTCAAGCAAATTTACTTTTTTCTAAATTTTACAGGAAAAAAAGTTTTTCACTCTACAGACAGTAAAATAATAAATCCCTTTTAAACAGGAATTTTTTGTTTTATCCAGACTTTACTGTCACCATGTTAGTTAGTTGTTAAATAGATTATGATTGGTTGGTTGGTTGGGTTTTATGGCATATCAACCTTTGTAGGTTATTTAATGTCAAATCTATTTTTATACAAATAGTCAGTTCAATTTCAAACAATCAGTTTAGTATGAGTAAACAGTTTAATTGTCAAAAACATTTCTATTTCAAGTTATTCAGTTTAGTCAAACAGTTCTAATTCAAACAATTCAGTTGAGAATAAGTATAGATTTTTTTACACACATTTAAATGTCAAAACAGTTCTATTTTTTAAAAAAATTCAGTTTAATGTAGGTAAAGTTTCAATGTCAAAAACAGTTCTGTTTTAATCAATTCAGTTTAGCATAAGTATGCAGTTTTAATGTAAGTACACAGTTCAATTGTCAAAAACATTTCTATTTCATGCTATTCAGTTTAGTCAATCAGTTCTAATTCAAACAATTCAGTTTAGCGTAAGTACAGTTTCAATGTCAAAACAGTTCTATTTCAAGTAATTTAGTTTAACATGTTAAACATAAGTACACAGATTAGTTCTATTTAACCCACAAATAGGGTCCTATCAGATGCTACCACTCCGAGCCAGAGTGGACCTGGAAGCCATGGCAATGAAAGAGTGCTCCACATTCCCCAAAGCTCCAGCCTCACTGGAAACTCACTATCAGATTGTTTAGTGTCATATTCAGGACACTCGTGGAGGTGGGGGGTCTTACCCTTCCACAGAGGTGCAGTCGGTGTATTTTACAGCCCCAGCTGACTGGGCATAAGAATTATGATAGTTTACCAGAATCTTATACTATTCTATCATTGAAACACTTGTTATTCTTCTTTAATAAATTCCTTTCACACATTGCATAAAACAATTATTTCATTTGTAGATTTATGAATTTGTATATCAGTAACATCAAAGGTTTTAAAATAACAGATCTTTTTTTTTTTTTTTAGAATCAGTCTGCTACTTGCAAAATCAGTGACACCCAACAAAGAATGAACATGTTGTTTTTTTTCTTAAATAGACAGATGGATAGACAGAGAGACATATGCACAAACATGAAACAATAATTTAGAGACAAATTAAATTATGCATGAAAACTTTCAGTGATGAACAAAATTTAGAAAAAAAAAAAAAAAAAAATGGATCAGTTTATCAAAGTGGCTGAAATTGAATTGTAGATTAAAATTCAAAAAAATCCAAAATGAATTTATTAACAGAGAGAAAAAAATAGATACAAGCAAAAGTTTAAGGAAAAATGAAATTAAAAAAAAGAAAGTCTATTTAAAAGCATATAAATTATCTGCCAAAGAACATGCCTACTTGCCACCAAACATGATCAGTATTTTTTTTGAAAAATTTAGAAATGTGACAAATATGCTAAGCACAAAAGAAATCAACAGTATAAAAAAATGAAAATAAAGCAGAAACATATTTCAGTAATTTGACAGGAGGAAAACAGAAAGTGAATATGCAAGCCAAAAAAAAAAAAAAAAAAATATTAGAAGGGAAAATTTTTTAGACATAAACAAAGAAAATCTTGAAAAGACAAGTACTAAAAAACATTTCTATACCATTTCAATATTGTAAATTTTACAAGTACATAATTAAATGCTTTAAGAAACACCTTTTGCTTTGGTTTGAAAAAGTTGTTCTACATGAAAGCATAAAATATACCAGTCATTTTTATTTTCCTTTATTCTTATTTTTGCAGTATTTTTCTTATCACGATGCTCAAGTCATTTTATATTCTTTGACTGTTAAGTAAGCAACATAAGAGGGGTCTTCAATAAGTTTCCAGACTTTTTTTGTAAAGGCATTTAAAATTGTTGTAGACTCTTGAAAATTCAGTATGTTATTGCTATACATATTATGAGATGACTGACCAATTTTTATGATTTCAGGTTCAAATGAACAGCTACAGTAGGAATTGAGATACACCCTACTAAAGCCTGATTGCCACAGTTGGTGAATTTCAAAAATGTAATCTGGATGTGAGGACATTTAGAAGAACGATATGCAATAAAATTCTGTTTTAAACTTGGAAAAAATGCCACAGAAACGTATGGAATGCTTCAGACTGCTTTTCAACCATCTTGCATGAATCGAGCATCAGTTTTTGAGTGGCATAAGAGATTCAAGGAAGGCAGGGAGACTGTGAGGGATGATGAGAGGTGTGGGAGGAGTAAGGAAGTCAGAACACCAGAGTTGATTGGCCAAATGAAGAATTTCATGGATAAGGACCCTCGTGTGTTTATAGAGACAATAAGTGCACAGTTTGATGTCAGTGTGGGAACTGTACACACAATTATTCACGAGGAACTGAAGATGTGGAAGATTTGCGTGAAGTTTGTCCCAAGGGTGCTTTGAGAAGATCAGAAAGAAAGACGTTGCCATGACAGTAAGGAGATGGTTGAGCTGATCAATTCAGAACCCGCAGTTCTTGATGCTCTGGTGACCTGCCATGAAAGCTGGATCTACTGCTATGACCCAGAGACCAAGAGACAGAGTTCCCAGTGGAAGCATGCTGGCTCTCCCAGACCCAAGGAGGCCAGACAGAGCAAATCCACCCACAAACTTTTGATGATCCCTTTTTTTCATAGCACTGGCATGATCTACATGCACTGGGTTCCCACTGGACAGACAGTCAACAAGGAATACTATGTTGAGGTTTTAAGGGAATTCAGGAAGAGATTCCGTTGGAAGAGGCCAGCACTCTTCAAATCGGCTCAGTGGCATTTCCACCAGGACAATGCACCAGTCCATAACTCCATCCTTGTCACAGACTATTTGACCAAGATGGGCATCAAGACAGTTCGTCACCCTCCCTATAGTCCAGACCTTGCTCCCTGTGACTTTTGCTTATTCCCTAAGCTCAAGGAAAAGCTTAGAGGCTGTCGTTATGAGACAATTGAGGAGATGAAAGAGGCTGTGACAAAGGTCATTGACACGCTCACACAAGAGGACTTCTATGGGGCCTTCCAGAAGTTGTTGGAATGGTACAACAAGTGCATTGTAGCTGGAGGAGATTACTTCGAAGGGGACTAGACTTTCATGTGTGTACTATCAATAAAAGTGCCCATATGAAAAAAAAATCTGGAAACTTATTTAATGAGCCTTGTAGATCAGAAATTAATAAATAAATAAAATAAATAACAATAGTCTCTATCAGGATTTGAACTTACATCCAATTTTTAAAAAAAATCTATGGCTGAAATGGACACTAACTTACAAATTAGTCCACAAAAAGACCTTTAGCAGAGAGGATCTCAAAGATATGGGATGCAAGTTCAAATCTTGTCACAGTCTATTTCTATTAATCCATGATGCTTATTTAATAAGAAGAAAATGTAAAAAAATAACCTGAGTGCTCGTAATAAAAATAAGGGACAAAGAAAATTGAAAAATAAATAAAACTTAATCTAAAAAATTTGGCCAAATTAAGTCATTGAGAAGTTTAATATTCTAATCCAGGGTCTGGTTTACTACAAATGCTCTCATACCAACTTAAAGAGCTTTGTTCTTCCCTTATATTTAGTCCAGTACTTGTAAAATCTTCATTACCCAATAGGTTTAGATATCTGTCTACAGGCTTGGTTTATTAGTACAGTAATAATTTGAAAGTTGAAGTTTCCTTACTTTTTGAACTGGTGAAATTCAACAAACCCTGTTTTTAAACCCAGAGAATGACCTTTTCTTTCAAGTTGTGAGTATTATCCTTGTAACACCTATAATCCTAAAACAATATAGATAACACAATGCTAAATCTGTTGGTTTTAACCCAAAATGCTTAAGATTATGACCATATGAGACTAAGATTTGAAAATCACTAAAATAAGTAAATTATCTTGACTTAATTAAAAAGCTGTTTGCACTGATCATTGAGCTCATACCAATATAATCAATGTTTTTTTATCAGACAATGTTTTGAAAATTTGTCAGTATATTGTGGATGCTATGAAACATTTCATTTAAATATATTTTCATTTTACAGCATTGGTTTTGTAGATTGATTTTAACGCCATGTCACTCCATGTCTAGAGGTTAGAGAATTGCATCCATCATGTTTATATCTACAACTTTGTGTGTAGCTGTTTCTTAAGATTTTTTTTTTTTGCGCATGGTCTGATTGAATACAAATAATTTTTCAAACATCTTTCTGATCCATTAGATGGTTCCTAACCAGTACTACCACTCAAGGTAAGAGTAGACCTTTAAGTAATGGTAATAAAATAATGGTAATAAAGGTGTATTCCAGAACTCTAGAACTGGGGCTTTACCATTAGATGCAGTTTAGGGTCATAACCAGGGCACTAATTTTTAGGCGGGTGAGGGGAAGTCTTACTCCTTTGCAAGGGATACAGTTTGAATATTCGAAGCCCTGCCGATGGTGCATTTGGCTTTTAGCAAACCAGATTCAAATAAAGATCAGAAATTTTAAGTCTGAATTGCAGAATGAGATATGTCAGCACAAAATGACCATAACAGTCTGCATAAGTATGTGCAGGAGTAAAAGTAAACATTTAATGTTACTGCCGCGTCATACCAAAGACTTTAAAAATGGAACTTGATACCTCCTTGTTTAACACTCAGCAATATAAGGTATGTATCAAGGGTAAAGTGGAGCAATCCAGGGAAAGGAGTAGTGCCCTCCCCTACATATCTGTGTAGTAGCTATTGAAAAGGGAGCCTTCGGGTTGCCCTCGACTACAGTCCCCAACTTTACTTTACTTTTACTCTAATAATAGTGCATTTGTTTCTTTTATATTCTTGAAAGACTTATTAGAAATTATTATGCAGCAATAACTAATGAAGATTTTAGTATATGATTTTAAAAACTAAAATTAGTAAAACCTAAAAATAATGCTTTTTAAAATAACCCAAAAATCTAAAGAGAAAATCAAATCAAAAGTCTTGTCCATAAATAAGCTAGAAATAATTAGGATGAAACAAAGTGTAAGTAGAAGTAAATTAAACCTAATAGGAATCATTTTTCTTATTATGGGATGTTTACAAAAATTAATACACACGGGATAAAACCTTTTACTTATAGGAGGAAATCCCTGTGGTGTAGTGGTTAACGTGCTGGACTGCAATCTCATAGTAAGTGAGTTCAAACTCCAGTCATGCAATAACATTCACTTTCAGACTTTCAAGCTATGAACTTCCTTATTCCACTAGCTATAGGTTAAATAGTACCACTACTGTTCTTCTCCAAGAATAGGTTTGGCATTAAATAAGCCACAAAGGTTGATATGCTATTAAACAAAGAAACCAACAAGCCAAACCAAACATTTTTACATATATCAAATATTCAAAACAATCTTGATTTGAGTATACATTATTTTTTAAAAAGATTTCCATGTCAATTGTTCAAGTAAAAGATTTTCTCATTAGTTAATTCCCTCAGATAATACTGGATCTTCTATACTATATAAGCCATATATAGAAGATTAGTATGAAAGAGTAATAAAAAGTCATTTTTGTAAATACTTTTTGGTTTTTCCTTATTAATACACTTTATAAAGAAAATCTTAAATCTTTATGGTGTCATAATAAGAGTCTACTGTCTAATCCACATATGATCATAAATTGTTACCTTAAAATGATTGCACTGACATTTCATTCAACAAATTCACTTGGCCATTCCTTTAGCTGTGTAGTGAAAAAACAAATTGAAACCTAGGTATATTAAAATATCAAAATTAAATTTCTTCATACCTATAACTAAAAATGGGTGTAAAGGGATACAATAAATTATTATCTTCTTGAGATAATTTGCATTTCTGATCGAACACTCCATGACAGTTCCAGAGACCCATCTTCAATCTCTTTGTTTCTGGTTTTTGAACTGTAAAGGCATTATCTCTGACTCTGCCAGGGAATGATAAAGCCATATGGCTATCTTACCTCTACACTTATCAAGTAAGCTTTTTGCTATTTTGAGCCTTTCCACATGCTGCTTGTACATAAAACAATGCATATAATTCTAGTTGTTGGAGCACATGTGTATATTCTTTTCTTTTAACACCAGTTGTAGGCATATTTCAAATATGAAATATTAAATGTTCTTGTATGTACAAACAAGTCTATCTTGTCTTTTCTTCTGCTAATTCAGTGTTAGCAAAACACGGATATTCTAATGTTAATATTGGTCCTTGGAGAATGAGGACTGAACTAAAATATCTTCCCCCACTACTAAGCCTCCAACTAGTGTTTTATAAAAAAACTGACCAACTATTTATAATAGATAAGTAGACGACCTATGAACCCCTTAGATTCTGATTCTAACAGCAGTCCAAGATGATATTGGAGCTTCTATTTAATAAAAAAAAGAAGGAGCCTAATTAGCAATTCATAGTTATCCCTATCAAGGATTTGGTTTGACTGATTGATTCAAACAGCATATTAACCCATCTAAGGTTATTTTATGTTGAGAGGTTAGGTAATTGCATTCATTGTAGGTTCACATTTATATCTTTTGTGTAGTTGGTTCTTAAGAGTTTTCTTTTCTTTTCTTTTGTACATAGGCCTACCAAATATGAATAATTTTTAAACAGATCTATATGGGACCCCAACAGGTACTACCACACCAGGACAGAGTGAACCTGGATGAGATGACAATGAAAGGGTACGGCAGACTTCCCAGATCTGGAACCCCACCATCAGATTCAGTTGATGTTATAACCAGAACACCCCATTTGATGAGGGGTTTACACTTCTGTAGAGGATACAGTCAGCATATTCTAATCCCATCAATAGCGGGGTAAGGATTTAGATGATTAGAAAATTATGTGCAAGTATAGACCATAGAGAATCATCATTCAGTTCCAAATTGGACTGGAAATAGCTTTATTCTTTAAGTTAGAGCACTTTAAGTCCATTGCTCTTATAAAAATCATATTATAATATGCCATTTTTGCTGGGTTATGGTTGTATACGTATATGGAAATATACTGAAAATATAGATAGGGCTTAGCAACCACCTTTTAGGTGATGAAAAGTTCATTACACATAAGCCACCTTAGGTAAGGATAAATACTTTACCGTTGTTTACAATGAATAAAGTGATTTCAATAAAAATAGGATATATTATTTGTATTTATTAGTTTTTCATTTTCAGCAATTGATCATATCAATAATATCATAAAATATTCACTAAAATGATCATGGCAAATTTTCTATCAACCCCTAACCTACCAGATGCACAGGTGTGCAGACTGAAAGTCATACCTTACATCTTTGCATGCCATAACATTAAAAACAAGATGCTTCAAATCATGAATAATACAATGATAGTTTCATTAAGATCAGATTCAGCAGACTTCTTTGCCAGTTTTGTTTATTGCTTTTGTTTTTTCCCCTAATGTATGAAATACAGTAAGAGGTTAGCTAAAAAGATTTTATGCAAGCTGGAAGAAAACTCCAAAATGGTAATGACACTATACTGATAGTTTATTTTCTTGCAGGATTAGCAAAGCAATTTTGACTAATCTTCTCTTCGACTCACACTAACACATGCACGTTTCAGATATGGATTGACATATATGCACACCACCACATGCATACATACACCAAAAAATGGACAGAAATGAAAGAAATGTCTAGCCGCAGTAAATAAACAAAAATAAATAAAATAAATCATTTTTTTTTGTTTCTCTCTCAAATAAACTCAACACATAGAAGGAAGCTGTATAAATATATAATTCTTTTTTTTTTCTAGGTTGATTCACCAACTCTAACCTTGAGTGTCCACGTTGAGCTGAAGTATTGTCCAGATTTTCTGATGTTGTGTTAGTTGATAAATTCCCTGCAGCAGTCCTCTTTTTCACTTGTTTCTGACGACCTTCCTTCCAGTACTTCCGTTTGTTAGACTGATCCCGCTTGTTTAGTTCTAACATCGATGACTTCATCTTCCCAGTGCTGTCCCTTTCCCTCCACTTGCGGCGTTCCTTTGCCAAATACTCGTGTCTTTTAGAGGGCCCAGCATCGCGACATGCACGATGACGTCGTTGCTTTTCAGAAGAGGCAGCTGTACTTGCAACAGATGCCATTTGCTTAAATAGAAAAGTAGTCACTATTTTTAACATCAGTGAATTCTTAACAATGATTATTTCTCAATGTTTGTTTACATGGACTGTTGACTGTTATACTAATTTGGTGAAAAAAAAAGTTTTTTGATCAATAATATTAATGGGGAAAAGTCATGTCTTATTATGTATATATATATATATATATATAGTGAAATCAGAAAAGTAATTGGAGTCTTAAATCTTTAGTATACTTAGCATAAGTTAGCCTCAAATTAATAAAGGTAATTTTTGCAGGTGTAAAGAGGTAGCTATATACAGAGGTTATATAAGAGGAGAATAAAAATAACATTAAAAAAATATTTAGAGACAGCTTTAATATTTAGTTCCAAAGTCTTTATTTATATTTACTATTTCAAGAATTTTTTCTTTCCACAAGACTTAATGAATGCTTCTAAGAATTCTTGTGAAAATTTGGTCTACTCATCACAGCAAAACAATATTCATATCCTCAAGATTTCTTAGATCCTTCTAAAGGAATAAATAAGATTAAAACTTTACCAAAACCATTGGATTCAAATCAAGCAGTTGAATAGGGTCATTAAAATATGTCTACAAGGTTACTTATAAACTTGCTTTAGATCAGTGTTACATTGGAAGATCCAGTTAAAGAGTTTAAGCAATCTCTTAATTAATGTCGATACATCACTCACTTTGTAAGAGAACAAGAGTTTCTCTAATTAATGAAAACACATCAGTCTCTTTGTAAGAGAATAAGTATTCCTTCAAATAAGTGTAGACACACCACTCCTTTAAAAAATAAGCAAACCTTTAATGAATATAGATATACCTCTCTATTCATACATCTATGTTGAAATTCATGGTTTCTTGAATTCTAGTCTTTCAGTGGTAATTAAAGAATAACCTTTTTTTTCTATTTCTATACTTTACTGTTTGACTTAACTAAACATTTTTTGAAGATTTATTCAGATAAAGTATGTGGAACATTACAAAAAGAATGATTTTTGGCACCAAACTTAGTGCTTAATTTTTTATTTTTTTGTCATGCTGACTAACGTTTTTAAAGAAATGAATGAATGTAATCTTGCTGAATCATATGCTCATCAAGTTTGGAGTATTCAAGAACATTCTATGTTTATACAGTGTTATGAAGCTGTATTCATTTTCATATAATGGTTTTGCAAACAATTTCTAAGAATGCCTGAACACTTTTTTCTACTTCCTATTTTGGTTTTTATGAAAAACATGAAAGTATCTAAAAAAATTGTGTAAGTACAATATATATATATATATATATATATATATATATATATATATATATATATATATGAAAAAGTACAATGCTTATATATACATATATACACACACATATAAAAGTAAATTCTGTTATATATATATATATATATATATATATATATATATATATATATATATATATATATATATATATATATATATATATATATATATAAGTAATGGACTGTTGACAAGTGGGTAGAGTGTTTCCCAATGGCCTGGGAGACCAGAGTTCAATCCCAGGTTGAGTCATACCAAAGACTAAAAGAATGGTATATAATA
The DNA here is from genome assembly GCA_963585895.1 of Sepioteuthis lessoniana. NCBI lineage: Eukaryota > Metazoa > Mollusca > Cephalopoda > Myopsida > Loliginidae > Sepioteuthis > Sepioteuthis lessoniana. Next base: position 44,764 of record CAUZXS010004236.1, read on the forward strand.
CCTCCTTGCTTAAGACTCAGCATTATATGTCATGTATCAAGGGTAAAGTGGACCAATCCAGGGAAAGAAAAAAATTCTCCTCCTACATCTCGGTGTAGTAACTATTTAAAAGGGAGCCTTCAGGTTGCCCTCAACTACGGTTGCTATATATACAGGGTTGAGTAATAATTTTTTCATTTTTTAAAAGCAAGTTGTAACTATACATTTCCACTTCCAATGTCTTAAATGGAATCAGAAATTACCTGATTAAAGAGTGCCTTCATCAGTCATTCTTATTTCAGTAAGGAAAAAATGCATATTCAAATTTAATCTATGATCTCACATACTTTGTTTGTTTTAATGGCATTCTGATCATTATGGGTTAATTAATGCCAAAACCATCCTTGTAGAAGAACGACAGTGATACTATTTAACCCATAGCTGGAAGAGATTACGAGGTTCATACCTTTCCCAAGAGTATTAATCTAAAATTGAACATCATAGTATAACTGGAGTTCAAACTCATTTACTTTAGCCACCCTTAAAATGGAGAAACTGAAAGTCCATATTTAACATGTTGTGGAAGTTAAAAAATAACAAAAATGCTACAGGAACAGCTGAAAGAATTTCTAGTGTTTATTATGGTTAAGTTTTTTTCACTGACCACCAGGTCAGTTTTCTTCTGGTGATATGTCACAGAGAGATGAACCCAGACCAGGACACTTATTAGACCTCAATCAAGATGCTTTAAGAGAATTGGTCAAATACAATCCATGCAAAAGTACTTGAAAATAACACTTGATCTCAACACATTCCAATCCACAATTTACCACAAATTCTTTTTTTTCAAAATAGGAAAAGTGAGCAAGCTGGGCTTTTAGGTTCCTCATATTCTTAGTGAGAAGAATAAAAAAGATTGCATATTCATACCAACAAGTCTTCTTTCAAGGCAGAAAATGACCTGTTTTCAAGAATATCATTACAGGGGATGAAATATGGGTTTTTATGACAATGTTTAACACAAAAGGCAGTGGATTGACAAGAATAAATTTCTGCAGCTTACCTCAAAGATGGAGTTTCATGGAAGAAAAGTTATGTTGTGTGTATGGTGAGATCACCGCAGTATTATTAATTAAAATTTTTTAAACTGGAATCTGATACTCAATGCAGACTTATACTCTCAACAGCTGCAAAGTGTATATGATAATCTCCATGAAAACACTCTGGACTTGTCAATAGGTGTAATGGAGGTGCCTGTGGTGTAATGGTTATCGTCATAGGAAATGGAGATGGCGACACGAGTTCAAATCCTGGACGAAGTTGATTACATTTCACATAGCACTAATACGCTTGGGAAAGGTATGAATCCATTTATTCTCCCTCCAGCTATGGGTAAATAGCAGGGCAGACTGGGTTCTTCAGCCTTGGTGAGGCAACTAGTCTAGGAGAAGGAAAACTCTGAATTCAAACCTGTTAAACTCCACTTAAAAATTGACCTTGTGTCATATCCTACCTGAGCGGAGGGGTTAGTAAATATAATAATGTTGTGCTTCTACATGATAATACAAGGCCATATTCAGCAAGAATCATACAGGAAAAAATATTGGATTTAGGCTGGTCTGTTCAACCCCATCCACAATATTCAGCAAACCTTGCACCAAGTGATTTCCAGTTTTTTTGTACTCTACAAAATTATCCGATTGACAAAAAAATGTACTCAATATCAAGTGAAAACTTTTGTGGAAAACTTCGAGCTCAAAACCAACTGAATTTTACTTGAGAGGTATCAACAAGCAACCTGATAAGTAGCAAGAGGTGATGGCAAATATACTATTGGTTGAAATTAACTCATTGTTAAATTATCAATGAATAAATCATATTTTACTAAAATGAAAATTATTTATGACTCAATCCTATATATATATATATATATATAAAAAAGTACAATTCTATATATGTGTGTGTGTGTGTGTGTGTGTGTGTGTGTGCATGTGTGTGTGTTTGAGTGCATTTAACAACCACACTGCACAAGTAGGATATGACACAAGGTCAATTTTTAAGCAGAGGTTAACAGATTTGAATTCAGAATTTTTTTTCTCCAAGACTAGATACTATACCAAAAATAAAGAACCCACACTGCCCTACTATTTACCCATAACTGGAGAGAGAATACTTGGATGCATACATTTATCAAGAGTATGGCGTTGTGTGAAATAGAGACAGCTTATCCAGGATTTGAACTCAAATCACCATGTCAATTTCTAATGACAATAACCATTATACCATGAATGCCCAAATTGAAAACTTGTTCTTTTTTTGTTGCTAAAATACCACCTGGTTAATTCTTCCAATAAATACATGCAAAATCTATTAAGCTCTAAATTATTTTATTAGAAAATGAACAGAAATTACAATAATTAAGAGACTACAGATATGAAATATTAAAGAAAATGAAATAGAAAAGAAAACAGTCCACATAAACAAACTTCCAATAATGATTTAAAACTGTTAAGTTTATTTCTGTTCCATTTTATCACTGTCCTTTAAAAAAAAGTCAAATTTATTGAGAAAAACAGAGTGAGTGAAGATAAAGGATGAATTTAAAAAGACATTTGTTATTTTTGTTTTTTATTCTTTCCAGTTCAGATTTGACAGAAATGTCCAACATTTCCAACATTATAATTATGAAATAGTTCTTAATCAAATACCTATTCGAATCATCAAAGAGGAAAATTTTCAACTTAAAAATTAGCAAAATGACTTTCCAAAAATCAAATATATAAAGTTTCAAATATTTATTTTATATAAAAAGTTTGGTCTCATTAAATTGGTTTGGTTTGGTTTGGTTGGGTTGGGTTTTATAGCATATCAATCATTGTAGGTTATCTAATGCCAAATTCAGTTTATACATATATATCAAATATATATTAGTAAACATGGTTGATAACATTTTAAAACCAGTCTAAGCTCATTTTCTTTGCATACAGTTAAATAGTTTCAAGTATTAAAATGTAAACCCTAACAATTTAACATGTCATTCATTTGCACAGTTTAGATGTCAAACAGTTCTATCTGACCCATAGATAGGATCCTACTATGTGCTACCACTTAGGATCAAAGTGGACCTGGGAGTAATAGTAATGAAGGGGTACTCCACATTCCCCAAAGCTCCAAGGCTGGAGTCTCACCATCAGATAGTTTAATGTTATATCCAAGACACTTGTTGGGGGAATCTTACCTCTCTGCAAAGATGCAGTCTTTATATGCTACAGCACCAGCTGACTGGGCTGTTCTTATTAAAGGAACACTGGCAAAATCTAGTACATTAAAAATTTCAGGTCAAAATACAGCTTAACTATATATCAGACTATGAATGTGTGTGTGTGTGCGTTTTAATTCAAAAACAATACCGAATTGCTTTTTGAGGTATAAAAAGAGTTTTATAGATATTCTTAAAAGCTACATCACACAAATACTAAAGATGATTAGTAAATGAATAATGTTTCTAACTTAATTCCTTAGAAATATACAGTAATCTATTGAAGAAGATAGAGGAAAAAGCAGGTGATTTGGTTTGGTTGTTTAATCGCATATCAACCTTCTTAGGTTATTTAATGCCAAATCCATCCTTCTAGGACAGTAGTGGTACTATTTAACCCATAGCTGGGAGAAAAGCAGGTGAAAAACACAAGATAAATATTTCAGTCTATGGACAGCCTATACTTTAACCTGAATATAAACCTTCAATCAACAATATTTCTCTTTCAAAGTTGATCTCCTAATATTTTTTTCAAACCTTATTTCATTTATTCATTTATATAATATTAGTTCTATTATTTACCTTTTGGTATTGTTAAGGGTACAGACAATATATTACCATTCAGATAGACTACTGAAGACTTTGGGGATTAATTAAGAAAGGAATGACTATTTTTATCATCTATGGAAGGGCTAAAAAAAATGAAAAGTGATGTGTTAAGTGTTTGGAACAGCAGGATGAATACATAGAAAAGTTCATGGCTCTAGGGGGATTTCATTCTTGGCTGAACATTTACATATAATCTATACTAGTTATAACCTTTTAATTCATTACACTGAAGTGAAATAAGATTTTATACAATCAGTTATGAGTCCACTGTAAAAGTTATACCTCAGACATTTTCTTGTTATATAAACAATTTGAAATGTTGGTGATTTTGCTTCAAGTATTCCAGCTCTTAAAAAATTGATTGATTATAAGGGAAATTTTAATACAACAACAAATAAAAGTTTAAGTTTCAGTATTACCAATTTTTTTTTATATTGTCAAATTGTCAGATTCAAAAAGGTAATCAATGCTTTTATAGCAAAAAAATTAATCTTTTTTAACACTACTTACAGACAAGCCAAGATTAAGTGCCACATTTTTCCTATATTCAGTACAGAAAAACTAGGCAACACTCTCTTTCTCTCTCTCTCTCTCTCTCTCTCTATACATATATATATATATATATATACACACACTAAGCTTAGTTTTGTCTAGCACAAGTTCAAGTGAGGATCAACTTCACCATGTTTGCTAATTTGTTTTTAAAACAAGCTTGATTATCTTATTACAGTTGGTTGGTAGCATGTCAACCCTTGGATTATTTTATGCTGAAACAGATTAAGACTTCATATTTAGTTGCATTATCAATGTTTTAAGAAACAATTTATTAAGTTCACAATCATTTTAAACATCATTTCAATTAGATCTATTCGATGCTTAGATGGGACCTTAACAAGTACTACAGTCAGAGTGTTGATACATTGTGCATTACTTCACTCTGTATGTGATTTGAAATCTGTACTGATTGTGCAAAATGTGAAGGTACAGTTGATCACAGTACAGTAACCTGATGGTTCAAAAAATTCCACTCAGTTTGCAAGAACCTCAATGATCAGGCAAGGTCAGGTAAGCCTAAAACCATGAATTTCAAGGCTGTGCTCCAAGCCAGAGAGGCAAATATGACAAGTAAGACTTGGAAAGTATCAGGTGAGCTTGGTATCTCATGGTTCAAAGCTGCTAAATTGTGCCTCATGTTACCAAAATATTGCAAAACTTTTGACTCATTCTAGTATTATTACTATCATTTGATTAGTCTTGTAGTTAATTCATATCATAGAATTCTAGGTTGACATGTTCTTTGGCCGCTAAAGTAAATAGCATAAAATCAGAAATTTGAATAACTTAAATAGCTCATAGCTGTCATAAAACGTTTGAACTGAATTTCAAATCTTTTTTCATAATTGATGCTTGCATATAAAATTGGATTATAAGAAAGACTGATCATCTTCATGCTTTTCTTCTGCATACAAGATGCCTCAATTTTATGCTGGGGATACATTTCTAGAAGAGGTAGCATAAATAAGATTGGTACAAAAATCAGTTTTATAATATCATGGAGTGGATAGGGATGTATTCCAGGTACTCAAACATTCATAATTTTTTTTTCAATAAAAGCATATTAACCTAATGGTTGTTTGGTTGGTTAAGTTTTATGGCATATCAACCTTTGTAGGTTATTTAATGCCAAATCCATTTTTATGAAAATAGTTCTATTTCAAACAATTCGGTTTAGCATGAGTACACAGTTTAATTGTCAAAAATGTTTCTATTTACAGCTATTCAGTTTAGTCAAACAGTTCTAATTCAGCTAATTCAGTTTAGTATAAGTACAGATTTTGTTTACACACAGTTAAAAGTCAAAATAGTTCTATATTAAACAATTCAATTTAGTGTAAGTACAGTTTCCATGTCAGAAATAGTTCCATTTTAAACAATTCAGTTTAGCATAAGTATCCAGTTTAATTGTCAAAAAAACTTCTATTTCAAGCTATTCAGTGAGTCAAACAGTTCTAATTCAAACAATTCAGTTTAGCATAAGTATGCAGTTAGTTCTATTTAACCCATAGATAGAGCCCTATCATGTGCTACCATTCCAGGCCAGAGTGGACCTGGGAGCAATGGCATTGAGGGGGTGCTCCACATTCCCCAAAGCTCCAACATGACTGGAACCTCAGCATCAGATTGTTTAGTGTCATATTTCAGGACACTCATTGGTAGCGGTCTTACCTTTCTGCAGAGAAGTAGTCGGTATATTCTACAGCCCCAGCCAACTGGGCAAATATTAACCTAAGTTTTTACTAACATTATCTTAATGCATAAAATAATTGATAATTTAATTAATGGAATACTTGTTACATTTTTCATTTATAAATATCCCTAAGATAATTTACATGTCTATTGGAGGCTTGTAGATTGTCAGATGACAATCCCACAAACCTATTCTCAAACTCTTTTAGCCCTGGTCTTTCAACAGTATAAATGTTGTCTATGACTACCAAAGAATTGTAAAGCCACATAAGAATAACTAAAATCATGAGAAATTCCATTATGGAAATACAAAGTCAACAAAAGAAAGAAAGGAAACATAAGAAAATGAAAAGAGAATTTGGAGGGAAGGAAAGAGAGCAGAGAAAAACCAAAGCAAAGTGATGAAAAGGGAAATGACAAAACTGTAGAAAGTTATAGTGAGAGAGGAAGAAAGAGAAAGAATAAGAATTTATCCTTGGATAATAGATCCCATCACAAATGAAACGAAATATGGCAGTATTTTAAGAATTATACATCTGAAATATGGAGTAACTAAGACAAGAAAAAAATTGTGATTAAAGAACCACTTCATCAGGTATGGGCAAGCTTTTTCGGGTAGCAGGCCATATGAGACATGGCTCATCATCAGGTGAGCTACACTATTAAAGAAATTCAAAGTAATTTTTACGTTGAAGGAATTCAAACTTTCACAACTACTTTTTTATGTTCATTTTCTATATCCTTAACAATTATTCTTAATATTAATTTATCAATTACAACTTTTTTAAAGTACACATTTATAACATTAGGCTCTAAAAATAAATAAATAAAATAACAAACACTTTTGCTGTTGTCACATTTAATTCTTGTTTAAAAAGGCACAATGGGGATTATATATTTCTATTAAAGGGGATTATCTTAAATCAGACACCATCCTTGTTCTTTTAATGTCATTACAGAACAATATTTGTGAGAGATGTGCAGAAAATATTGAACTCTTGTGTATATGAGTAGCTTCAAGGTTTTAACTGAAATTCAGAAAAGATAGATGAACAAGAATAAAGAAGATTAAAAAAGAATTCAAATATGAATAACAAAATTAATATTTATGTATTTATCCCCATAAACTATTGTTTGTTTGTTTTTTGTCTGATAACATAACAACCTTTGTGGGTTATTTAATGCCAAACCCATCCTTGTAGAAGGACAGGATAGGTACTTATTTAACTGATACACCATGCAGACTCCTACTGTTGCATTCTGGTAAGTGAATGCTTGTAATAAAGGACAAACCACGATATGAGAGGAAATAGAGATATATTCTCAGGAAAAAGTATATACAATAGAGAGACTATTAGTAGACAAGAACATAGGATTAGTGAATACAGAATAAAGATATAGTCCAACAATAGTATTGGCTTCCGTTATTACGGTAGCAAGTAAGGTGATCTAGTGTGATCTCCAGTCTCCAACGCTCTAATAATATTTCTATAAGAAGCTGCTCTTCACCTTCTAGTCTGCCCTGGTATTAGTAGCTACTGTTATATATGGCAGATGGACTAGTTTATTGTGTGGAAAAAGGTGGGTGATACCCAACACCTACCATCATCTATCAGAGTTTTGTTAAAATCAAACATATGAATCAAGTAAAATAGGAAGGTTGTTATGAATTAAAATGACCAAGACTTCTGTAACCAGAACAACATAATGTATAAAAAGAAAAATGAAATTAATAAAATACGAATAATCATAGCAATTTAAACAAAGGTTGAATAATATCAATATGTAAACATGTTATCTAATTTATTTTCTGAAAAAAATCACTTCATAAGCAGTGAAATATATTGGTGAATTTTTTAATAGGTATACCTAGTAATCATATATATATATATATATATATATATATATATATATATATATATGATTATCGTCAAGTCACACTGACAACAAGGAGTTCCCTGAAAATCTCTCACCATCCATCTCTATCATTCATTGCTACAGATAGGTCCTCCAAAATACATCCAGTGTCCGCACACAGTTGATGTAAGTTCTTGCTGGTTGGCCAATACTGGTACATCCATGTGTAAGAGTCCATAAAGAATGTTGCTTATGAGTTTATCATTGCTTATCCAGCAGTGGCTGGATAGTTTGTGAGATGGGAGGTAAGTGGCAGTAAAGTTGCTATTTTGTGAGGTGTTGCTTTTAGGATTTGTTCAAAATAGCACAAAACATTCTTGCAAATTTCCCATCTAGCTTTTTTATCATGCGTTTTGTTAGCATCCATGTGGTACATGCATCCAGTAGTATTGATACTGCCAAAGTTTGGTCAAAATCCTGTTTTATCTTATTGAAATGATCAAATTTTCATATGATCAATAACCAGTTGATAACAGTTCACTAAGTGTATGTTGACATCACTTTCAGTAGATGAGATATTGCAGCCAAGGTATGTAAACTTGTCTACTAATCTTAGAGGCCTACCACTTAAAGTGGAGATGACTCCTTGTTTAAAGCACACAAACTGTTTTAATTGAATTCACAGAGAAACCAATGCCTCTTGCTGCTTACTCCAGGCTATGGAGTAAAGATTTATCTGGAGCAAGAGCATTTGCAAGAAGCGCTAGATCATCAGTGTAGTCTGTGTCTGTCATAGTTTCTGCAGGATATCATCTGCTTCTTGCCTTTTTTTTAATGTAAAATCATTTTCTTTAATTAGATCTATTAACATTCAAAGAATATAGTCTAGGCAGATTATATATACAGTCCTAATGTATCTCCTTGTAAGACTCCAACAACTATGTCAAAGAAGTCAGTGTCAACATCAAGTGAGCAAACCATTGCTTTTGTGTTTTTGTAGAGCATCATTATAGCTATAACAGTTTCTTTGGGGAGAACATATGCAGGTAGTATTTGCTCAATCTTTTCTCTTTATGCATGGAATCAAATGCCTTGATAGTATTACCTCAAGATTTTTAGCATGTACTCCTTTGATGACTTGATGAATAGTAAGAATCTGAGAAGTTGTGGATTGACTTTTCCAAAAACCATACAGATTTTTCCTAAGGATTTCCTTGATTTCAGGTGGGATAAAATTGAGAAGCATGACATTATAAATGTTAGCAGCTATAGCTGTAAGAGTTATACATCTGTAGTTCTTAGTGATTCCAAGGTCACCTTTCTTTGAAAAGTGGACGATGGAGCCTTCTGCCTATTTCTTTACTGTGTTTTGTTTATAGATAGCATTGCATGATCATAGAAGTATGCATCAAATTTTCTTGTCTTTCTTACTTCAGGAGGCCTGCAGCTTTTCTGCTTTTAATTTTTTTTCAGTACTATGTCAAGTTTTTCCTCTGTAAACTGTCCTAGTTGGACGTCTAGTTGGCTACTTATAAATTTTATGATAGGTTTATCAGTGACTTTTGGAGAGTTCTTTCTACTTCTTGGCTGGCACTAACTTTTGCTCTTAAAGTACTCTTCCCTCTGCTCATTTCACTTACTGTTTGCCATGTTAAATCAGGATTATCTATCTTCTACCAAGTTTCTGATTTTATTGATTTGGATTTGAATTCTAATCTTTTCTCTTTGAGCATGGAATCAAATGCCTTGGAAAAATCTTTGAACAATAGTGGTGCTTCAAGATTTTTTGCACTTACTCTTTTGAGGATTCAACAAAAAGTCAAAATCTGTGAAGTAGTTGATTGACTTCTCTGAAAACCATTTTGATTTCTCCTAAGAATTTTCTTGATTTCTGCTTTGATATGGTTTGGAAGGAGAGCATTATAAACCCTAGCAGCTATAGCAGTAAGAATTATAGCTCTGTAGTTCTTGGTGATTTTGAGGTTGCCTTTCTTAGGAAAGTGGAGGATGCAGTTTTTATATATTTCTCTATTGTATTTTATATATAGTGTTTCCTTGTCTTCCACCTTTCTAGGGGTCTTTTGTCAAAGCTTGCAGTTTTTTCGCTTTTAATCTTTTTCAGTACTACGTCAAATTCTTTCTCCGTAAACTGTCCTTGTTTGATGTTTAATTGGCTATTGATAAATTTTTTGATAGGTTTATCAGTGACTTCAGGAGGGTTTCTGAGTAGACTCTTAAAATGTTTTTTCCATTTCTGTAGTCTTCCTTCTTGGCTTGCACCTTTTACTTTTGCTTTCAAAGTACTCTTCCTTTCACTCATTTCATTTACTGTTTGCCATATTAAATCAGGATTATCTATCTTCTACTGAGTTTCTGATTTTATTGATTTGGAATTGAATTTTAATTGTTCTTTTTTTTATGTGTTAGTTGTCTCTTTCTTTCTTAAGTTTCTGCATATTGGCATTTGTTAAGTTACTTTTATTAAGTAAGGATGCTTTTTTCATGTTATCTTGTTTTTCTCTAATTGCTATTGCCTCCCATGGAACTCTACATTTGGGTCTTGGTTTGGTTGGAATGCATCCAGCTGCTGCTTCTATATTAGCCATAACAAAGTTTTCATATTTGTCATTTAGAGTATATCTTTTAGATGTCTCCTGAAGAGTATCAAATTTGTTTCTTACTTTTAGCATATATTGATTTCTAATATCACTATTGGTGAGTGAAGACCAGTCATAGTGTGAAGCTCTAACTGTTTGTGTCTTATTTCTGTGTAGACTCAGGCAAATCTTTGCTGAGATAATGCTGTGATCTGAAGAGGATATCTTCAAAAGAAAAGTACAGTTCAAAGTGCTATTTATCCACTTCCTATTTATGTTAATATAACCAAGGCAAGCTTTAGAATTATTTGGGTGGAATGTGGGTCCATAGTTTTCTCTCTTTTTTTGGAATGTGGTATTTAGGCATTCTAGTCTGTTCTGTAGCAAGAGACAATTGTTGTACTGTGGTTGCCATTAAATGAAGCACACATCATTCCTGGTTGTTATTTAGTAATATATAAATAATATATCATGATTTACACTGTATTTCTAAAATATATCACTGAATGTGAGGTGTGTTTTTTGTGTGTGTAGAGATAGTGAAAGACAATTTTTTTCTATGAATGTAAAAATTGAAATACAGATATCTAGTTACTATTTTACTTTGCAAGCATTCTTGTAGACATATCCCTTTCTATATATACATAAGGATCGTTCAATAAATAAATAAAATACATTTTTCTTTTTTACAGAATTTTTCCATAAATCTTAACTCTGCAATGTTTAGAATTGGTTTAGAGCAAAAAATTATTTCAATCTCATAATATTTATTTTGAGCCTATTCAAAATGGTGGCAAATCAAACTGAGAGCGCCAGACTTGAACAGAGGTCTGTCATTAAGTTCTTGCTAGCTGAGAAGTGCAAACAATGTGAAATTTACAAAACAATGTGTGATGTGTACAGAGAAATATGGGCTGAACATAGGTTTACCATAACAAGCCTGACTCAAAAAGGCACTCTCTGGTAAAGAGAATGTTCTAGGTGCAGCAGTCAGTAAAAAAAGGTGATGCTGACAGTCTTGTGGAACATAAAAGGATCAACCACTATTGATCACCAGTAAACAGTGCTTCCTATTACTAACTCTTTAAGAAAAATTCCCCTTATTTATTGAATGACCCTTTTATATATATATATATATATATATATATATATATACACGTTAATACATGTAATGGATACAGCAATTAAATGTACATGTTAAATCTCAAACATATTTGAAATAAATGCTAAAATATGAACATGAAAATATCTTTATTTTATCATATTGATATGTCATATAGAATGAAATATGATATCCTTACATATTTTTTTCAAGGCTTGTAAATCGTAAACACAAAATGGATGAATTCCAGCAAAAATATTTGGTTTCACCAAAATCTGAATTCTTTCTAATTTGTACTTTTCTGGATTGTTCTGTTTGGAATTACATAAGAAAAAATACACCTTAAATGAATAAAAAAATTGTTTTAATCATAATAACTGTTGAGGAATATACATATTTGCAAAATAGCAGTACAATTGTATATTTAAACTAATCAATCAGTATAAAAATATCAATATATAAATCTACCTGTCTTCCCTACATTATATGTAATGTAAACCTTGGATATACACATACATACATACAGAACAGCTTTGCTTAGACATACACATCAAAATAAAGTACATCTATTTATATCAGTATTTAATATTTGGGCCTGCAAAACCACGCCTGACTCCAGAGTCATCATCTGAATAAGGCTTTGTTAGCACCAGCATGTGTGTATATATATATATATATATATATATATATATATATTTGTGTATAATATGGAAATGGAAATTTCCAACACTGACCTTTTTCATCCTATCTCTCTCCTCAATGTAGAAGGAAAGATATTTTTTGCTGTTTTGGCATTGAGATTAACCACATACCTTCTCATTAACGAGTATATCGATAGTTACTTCGGTGCAGAAGGGTGGTGTTCCGGGAATAGCTAGTTGTTTGGAGCATGGAAATATGATCTTGGAAGCCATTCAAAAAGCTAAGACCAACAAGAAGGATTTGGATGTCATTTGGTTGGACTTGGCTTATGCCTATGGATTGGTGCCCCATAAGATGATACTATTATCTCTACAGATGTACCATATTCCAGATTACTTAAAAAACAATATCGAGCAAAGGTCTACAACTAGACATTGTTCTTTTGTCAAGGGCGAACCTTAAAATCATTGTGGTAGAATTATCAATACCATATGAAAGCCAGATGGATCAAAGCCACAAGTATAAAACCAACATATATGAAGATCTTAAAAAAGAGCTGGAAAAGGAAGGGTACAGTGTGATTGTGAAAGCTGTAGAAATAGGAGCAAGAGGTTTTGTAGCAGACACCCTATGCCAGTTTTCAAGTCAAATCAAAATCAAAGGGCATAATAGAGCCAAAATATATAAAACGCCACATAGAAATAATGGAAAATAGTTCCATGTGGATATGGAACAAAAGAAATATTCCTTGGAACAATTCAAAATGAAGTTTGTTAAACCGACACTCGATCACAAATACATAACGAGATTCACGTAATATTCTCATAATGCACGCTGTTATTTTTCAAATCACATTTGGCCATTACAGTTCTGAGTCAACATCTAAGCTAAGCTTAATAAATAACTAATAGGGCCTCAGTGATATATACATTAATATTCAGTGGAGGGGGGGGCGGTGTGCAAATAAAACTGTTAAGAGGAAGGCCCTGAAACAGTGCCCATTTTCTCCTGATGAGCCTGATATGATTTTTCAAAAAGAAAAGAAATAAGGCTAAAACTTTCATTCAACAAAGAAAATCCTATTATGTAGAGTTACTATGTGGAACGTCATTAGCAAGAGAAGCATCTGTCTGTCTACTCACTTTTTGGTGAGTATCAATTACTTATTAACTAATTTCCTTCTTCTGTAGTATTAATGACAAACTGGAAAAAATTTTCGGTAAAAGATATATATATATATATATATATATATATATATATATATATATATGTTAAAATTTTGAAATTTCACATATACATTTTTGTTGCTAACTAAATACATAAAAAAACAAATGCCAAATTAGTCATATAATCACCTATTAAACTAAACATCAACTGTAGCAGTTTCTTCCAGGCAGCTGTCGTATCGATACTGCTGTATGGATGCACTACATGGACGCTAACAAAACGGCTAGAGAAAAAGCTAGACGGCAATTACACAAGAATGCTGCAAGCAATATTGAACAAGTCCTGGCGGCAAAACCCCACAAGGCATCAACTATACGGCCACCTGCCTCCTATCATGATCAAGACATGCAGGACACTGCTGGAGAAGCAGGGACGAGCTCATAAGTGATGTACTCCTATGGACCCCCACATATGGCCGAGCAAAAGCAGGACGACCAGCACAAACATACATTCAGCAGCAATGTGAGGATACGGGATGTAGCCCTGAAGACCAGCCAGAGGCGATGAACGATAGAGAAAAATGGCAAGAGAGGGTCAGGGATATCCGTGCTAGTGGCACGACATGATGATGATGATGAAACTAAACATCAACTGGAGCAAGCCACTAAGCATAAATTTTACACACACACACACACACAGACACAGACACACCCATATTTTAGTTGCAACAACTTTTGAGTTTCACATCTTTGATCATCATATGAGCTGACATATTCAATACTGCACATCACCGGTTCATCTGACAATTGAAGATGTGAAACTGAAGAGGCTTGACTTATTAGACTCTCTTAATTCTATAATTGTGTATATACCGTGATATTGCCCTACATTTTTTGTATTGAGTACGATAAAGATTTTGGGGTTTGAACATATTTGCAGCATTAAATTCTAGCTATATATATATATGTTCTTTTTTAAAAAATATCTATAATTAATGTCATTTTTCCGGAAAATTTAGCGATAGACTAATGTTCTAAATGTAGACAATACTCAGCATATTATGAAAAATGTTCCACTAAAAACTTTTCTTTGATGTTTTTGGGGTTTTTTTTCATAGCAGTTATTGATTTCTTCCCCAGGCTTCATATCTTGGGTCATTAAATTCTTATAAATCTATGCCACTTTCAAACATATTAGCTCAAAATGACTAGAAAACTTAAAAGAAATAAAAAGAAGAAACATTTTTTTAAAGGAATTTGTTAGTAGGTGTAAGATTTCTTTAAATTGTTTCCTAAATTATATATTGTTTATCATAAAATGTTCATCTTAGCATTCTGTTTATTGGGGTGTTTTTTTGTCAGTTACAAATTATATCTATTTTCTATCATGAAATCTGTTCTATACTAGATGGAACCTCTCTGAAACTGGTAGACAAATTCACCTACCTAGGATGCAGTGTCTAATCAAGCGAAAAAGACATCGACATGCAGCTAACGAAGGCATGGACAGCTATCGATAGGCTATCGATCATATGGGAATCAGACCTGACCGATAAAATGAAACGCAGTTTCTTCCAGGCAGCGGTTGTGTCGATACTGCTGTATGGATGCACTACTTGGATGCTAACTAAACAGCTGGAGAAGAAGTTGGACGGCCATTACACAAGAATGTTGCGAGCAATATTGAACAAGTCCTGGCGGCAACACCCCACAAGGCACCAAGTATACGGCCACCTGCCTCCCATCACGAAAACTATCCAAGTTAGACGAACCAGACATGCAGGACACTGCTGGAGGAGCAGGGACAAGCTCATAAGTGATGTACTCCTATGGACCCCCACATATGGCCGAGCAAAAGCAGGATGACCAGCTAGAACATACATACAGCAGCTATGTGAGGATACGGGATGTAGCTCTGAAGGCCTGCCGGAGGCAATGAACAATTGGGAGAAGTGGCAAGAGAGGGTCAGGGATATCTGTGCTTGCGGCACGACATGATAATGATGACAAATTATATATGTGAATAAAATTTATGGTTCATTATATTGTTTTTTTAATTTGACATGTAACTATATGAAATACTTCAAGATGCTGTATATCCTTACATATTTTGAATATCTATTGAATAAGATGTAAAGCCTATGAGTTTTAAAGTCAGGTTTGGACACCTTTGGCTTATACGAGGGTCATTGAATAAATAAGGTGAATTTTGCCAAAGGAATTGGTATTAGAAAGTACTGTTTACAGTTGCACTTTTTACTAGGAAATCAATAGTGATGGATCCTTTTATGTCCCAGCAGGTTCTTTCACATCGGCATCATTTTCTTTATTGTGTTTTCACTCCATTTTTGACTCAGGATCACAGTGACAAATCCATGTTTAGCCCATTTGTAAATATTTTTTGACTAAAACATGCTTCTCCAAACACAATATACATTCTTCTATAAATTTCACATGGTTTGTACTTCTCAGCCAGCAAAGATTTGATGACAAACCTCTGTACAAGCCTGGAGTACCCAGGTTGATTTGAAACCATTTTGAATAGGCTCAAAACAAATCTTTTTATGAAATTAAAATAATTTTTTGCTATAAACCAATTCCAAACAATGTAGTGTTTATATTGATGAGAAAAAAATGTCATTTGTTTTTTTTTTAAAAACATTTTCTTTATTCATTGAATGATCCTCATATAAGATAAATAGATTTGAGTCCATAGCCTGACACAGTTATCAGTTTATTATATTTATTATTTATTTATTTATATCTATTATACATTTATTTATTTATATTTATTATACATTTTTCATTAATAATAAATCTATGTAATAAATAGAGAAACATTTGGATTAAATGCATTGACAAAGATGACAATGATTTAAAAAAAACAAACAAATATTTGTCGTAAAAAATAAATGTTTTTTATCACAAGGCTACAGACATATTAATGTACATGTACACACCCTTACACACGGATTATATATATATATATATATATATATATATATATATATATATATATATATATATTGTCATCCACAGACAGATCTGTTTCGTTCTATCAGAACTTATCAGCGTGGCTAGACAGGCTAGATTCCCGAAGCTGGGATTGAAACCCAGTTGACTCAAACGCCTATATATATATACACACACACACACACACACACACACACACACACACACACACACACACAGGGACTAAATCATTTATATGGTTTCTAAAAATCTGGTTATTTTTCAAACTCTTTGCAAACTGCCTTTAACTTGCAAGATTTGTATTTCTTCTCTTCTAGTCATCTAAGAAGTTGAGTTGCCTGAAAATGAACATTAAATTTGTATCTGCTAAATAATGTGCAATGTTTGATTTAAGCAAAATGTGAATGAGATGTTGCTCATGGTTGAAGTGCATATCAATGGAATTAAGACCTCGACCAAAAGGGATAATGGTTGTTCTCTATCACTCATGAACAAATCAGTGTGTTGCTTCTAGAAGAGGGAGGTGGAAGTACTGTCAACAGGAAAACCTTTAACTGCTTGGATTCAATGTCCTTAAAGAGTTGAACAGAGTTTAAATGACTGGGCAATGTATGTATTTGCATAACCCCTCCAACATTGGCAAATTTTTTTCTTTATTTATAATTTCAATTTAAAAAATGTATAAACATTAAAATTTCTCTTTTTATTTTTATATAGCTTTGTTGAATCAATAAATTAAACTATATTAGAACACACTCTTCATTTTTCCTAGAATTGTAAGAAAAATTATTTACATTGTAGATTTTTGCTATCTTTTCTAAGACAAGAGTTTAAAATAGGTTTGGTTTTAAAAATTTCTTTAGGTATGTGAACTATATTTTCAACCTGAGGACATAAGGAGAGGATTGTCAGCCTTTGATGAAAAAACAAGAATCACAATTACAGTTAGACTACAAAAAGGATATCTTCATGGTGGTGCTATCTCTAGAATTCTATCAAAATGTCCCTCATATTCATCTTCATTGAACACCTCTAGAGAGTCACTACATTCAAAGAGAAGTCTGCCCATAAGGGTGCCTTAAATCAAAGCATAACTTGATGACTTAATATACAAACAGCAGAAAAAAATTCCATAATATTGATGATCTTGAAGAGGAATTAAATTTTCTTGATAGAAATTACTGGAGTATTGTTAGGCAACAAGAGACACTTATTATACGCAGCAGCATCAAATCCTCATATCCCAAAATCAATTTGTCTTTTGTAGTTGAATCTGATTTTACAGTAAATATGTTTTGTAGAGCTTGTAATCTAACAAAAAGGTTACTGAATGAGAAATAACCAAAACAGAGGTTAGAAATATGGAAATCTTTATAACAAAATACAATACTTGCCAGTGGCGTAAAGAAGGTAACCGCTGCTAGTGGTGACTACTTAGCATATTTTCACCCTCTCACAATAGTGTCCAATGTATTTATGAGGAATGGAACATACCCATTAATGTTCAGAGGTAGGGTATATAACAGTAGAGATATGGAAATGAATATAATAAAGGATTATAAGATCCCTAAACATGTAACTTATCAAAATACTCTTGAAATTCTGATGAAAAACATGAAGAAAATGGACACAATAACACCAAACCAAACCTCAAAATATGATTTCTATATTAAAATTGGTAATGTTATTTTTATAATTAGTGCAAGAATCAAATAAACAATTTAATTCAATAAGATTTATATATAAGCAGAAAAAATTAATGACAGAATAAGTTTAATAATTCAACAGAAATTATGCTATTTTCTTTGTTGTTATATAACTGCTCTCATAAATATAATTCTACCAAGCTACTGTACCATTAAAAGACTAACCATATCAACATATATGAATCCTTTTATTGAGCAACATGAGAACAATTTTCTTATGTATATTAAGAATGAATTTAACTTACTAGTACAGAAAGACACCACAGTATCTTAACTTTTGATGAAATTCACCTGAAACCTTATTTTGATTATAAGGGTGGTAATATTGTTGGCTTATGTGACAACAACAATGAAGCAACAAGTGCTTTTGCTTTTATGCTGAGCAGTGTATTCTCCTAATATAAGGATGTTGAGAATATTACGCCAACTAAATTTCTTTAGGCTGAGAATTTATTTGACATAGTTAAACATATAATAATTTGTTTAGAAAAATAGACTTTCGAGTATAATCAATGATATAATAATTGGTTTAGAGGAGATAGACTTTCAAGTATAATTAATCATAACAGATAATAATGCAATAAATAAAAAAAAAGCTATATCTTTCTTTTGTAGTCCACCAAAGCTTCCAGTTGTATATTCACACACAGTTATGAAATCTAGACCTATTTTCTTCCTATTTGATTCAATCCATATATCAAAATGTATGAGAAACATTTGGCTTGGTCAAAAAGATGCAAGTAAATGCATGCTGTTCTCAAAATTTAGTCAAAATGGAAATCATGAATAAGATAGTATCCAAAGTACCCCCATTTTATACCTTACAGAAACTTTGTTATGGAATCTCAGTCAATTTTGAAATATTGCTATAAATTGACCTCAAAGGAACTTTCTCTTACTAATCTTGAAAGGTAAAATGTTACTTTAGCTCTGCAAATTTTTAAGGAGTAAATTATTCAGAGATTATTGACCTTTGAAAAACAGAAATATTTGCCTAGTTTTGCAGTTGTTGAATATATAAACATATTTTATATTTGGAGGACAATACTGAATGTAAAAACACTATATAAAGGCTTAGAAATAGATACTGTAATCCACTTAGAGTAAATGAAGAAAATTTTATATTTCTCTTTATATTCTCTGACTGGTTAGAATCTTGGAATAGCATTTCTGTAAGAAATGACAAATGAACAAAAGAAACCTTCACTGCTTTGCGCCATACAACCTATGCATTTCAAGACATGACCAAGTATTACATAGAAGAATAGAAAATACCATATAAATTACCTGGCAAATTTCCAACTCATCAACTTGAGGCAAGGTTTGGTCAGTACCAACAACTTAGTGGGGGACTGGTATAATATCTTAATACAGCAAGTGTTTGAGTAAAAAAAATCAGTTTTAAAATTGAGCTTACCACTTAATCAATAATAGGTTAAAACTGATTTAAAGAATTTACAAGAACCAAACTGGGATGAAGTGACAGAGAAGTAAAAGTTAGATATGCATAAATTTAAAATTGATGCTAAAGAGGATGATGTTAATAAATGTAGAGAGGTTCTTTCTGTAATACTATCACTTAGCAGATTATTGCTGTTAAGCAGTTTCTAAGAAAATTAAATGTAAAAATTTAATATCTGGAAGAGATAATGTGGAAGAAATACCTGAAATAAACAGTTATTTTTAGGGAAATAACAGAGGTTCTTTCTTATATCTGAATGATACAACAAATTTTGTTCTATATAAATATGTAGTCATTGGTAAACTGATAAAAGATTATTCTTTTCTTCATTCAGTAAATCAAAGGGAATTAGCCATGCATATAACATTGAATATTTTGACAGATTATAAGCTTCTTTTTCAATGTTGACACCTGTAATGAGGGTCAAAGTGTAGAAAAAATAGAAAGTATGTTTAGCTGGAGCTCTACAAATGCTCTCTTAAATCATTTTTGTTCTAAAAGAAAATGATATAACGAGTAACAAGTTAAGAAAAAAAATTCAAATATTCTGGTAAATCTTCTATCTATAACATATTTCTTTTATAAGCGTTATTTGATTTTTAAATCTATTTATTGTTTGTATTAAATTTTCTTGTTTGTATTTAATTTATTTGTTTCTTATTCATACATATTTTTATTATTTATCATTTACTTGTAATTTGTTTATTAATTTATTGCTTGTTCCCAAATTCATAATTCAGTTGTTGCTGTGTTTGAATAATAACTACTTAATAAGTATTTGATAATATTGTAACTTTACAGAATAATTATCAAAATTAAAATAAAAACCTGCAAATTAAAACAATATTGATTATAATTTTTTTTTTTAATTCTTTTCAAGTTTGAACAATTAATAAAACATAATTTAATGTTTAGTTCATTAACTTTATCACAGCATTCAGTAACAATATAATTTTTTTCTTATTAATTAATTTTTTAACTGAATATTAAATAAAGTTCAGTATAAAATCCAACTCTATTTCTTTTTTTTTTTAAATGTAATTTTAGAAAACTTTTCTAAAACCATTTTTCGTTAACAATCAATCATTATTGACATTACATTATGATTACTGTCTGTCTTATGAACTTCATGGACTACTTCTGTGACGTCATGTCACAATCAAGCAGGCTTCCTCTTTCAGTGGTCTCAATATGGCTGACTGATGATATTTCATAAGGAGGAGTTTGGTTTGTCCAAAGGTTTGACTCTGTTTATAGCTAAGCTATCAAGAACTAAACAGTATAGCCAATGTACATCAAAATTTGGAACAGGAAAATTGGCTAGGATTAACAATTCTCACACGATCTTGATCAACAGGATGGCCATGCCATATGAAGGACTTTCATACAGTTTTGGGTGTGAATGCAATGAGTGACCATGGTGGCATATTATCAGGAGATGAGAAGATGATTGAGATGACAATGACTTACAAGCAGATGATTTGGAGCCTGACTTTTGTGTAACTCCTCAGTAGATGATTAATCTGGGGAAGAGGTAGAGGCTGGTCTTTTGCAGAAGAGTACCAAGCAGAAGAGACTAGCCTGAGGCTATGACTACTGTGTTCATAAAATCAGTGAGCATGACTGTAGCACAGAAAGTGAAAACTGAGGATTTACCAGTCAGCTTACCCCTTTGCAGAGGTGCAGTCGGTGTATTCTACAGCCCCAGCTGACTGGGCAAAGAATCTTGTGGTGATAGAAGACAATTCTATAGAGTAGATAAAAAAGGAATATTAGAATCAAACTTATTTCACTAAAGCTTATAAAATGATACAACTGAGAATAGCAATTTGGTTTTGTTTGGTTTCTTTGTTTAATGACATATCAACCTTTGTGGGTTATTTAATGCTATCCTTGAAGAAGAACAGGAGTGGTACTATTTAACCCATTGAAGGGGATAAGAGAGTTCATGCCTTTCCCAAGGGTATAAGTCTGAAAGTGAATGTAATAATATAACTGGAGTTCCAATTTGCTTACTACAATGTCTTAGTCAAACATGTTAGCCACTATGCAACATGGACTCCCCTAATAGCAATTTGTCATAAATACATAGCCAAATGAAAATCTAAAAGAAGTTACTTGGTTATAAATAGCGATAAATATAGCACGGGTGGCAAAAAACAAAAAAAGATTTTCACTCTTCTATCTTGTCTCTTGTCCAACTTTTCTTTAAATCTTAATTGAGGAAGAAAAAAACAATTTAATCACTAATTGAACAACTATATTTAACCAATTTGAGCAACAAGACAAAATAGATATGGAAGTGAGATAAGATGTAAAGACCAATTTGCTGGAATGTTTATGCATTTATTATGACATTTCATGCTGTATGAGCTTCTTCAGATCAGTATTTAGAAAAATTCTTCACTTTAGAAAAAATAGTTGGAAATCTTACAACTGTCTATGATGTTGTCATGGTGAGATAATTAGGAACATTTATCCTTATGAAACTTTAAAAAGTTGAAAAGGAAAAACATTCAAAAATGTGATGATCATTATTATTCAAGCAGTGATTTTAAAGTATTTGAAAATATTACCAAAGTGTGTGAAGTGAAATAGTGGGTAATATAATTAAATAGTACATCAAAATTAGTGACCGTTAGACTTTGTTATTAGTATAAAAAGAAGCTCAAGATATGCTTACATGTTTATGTATAAACACTACTCTGGTTTTACTTGAAGTTTTAAGTCATTTGTAGCCAGAAGAGACTAAGAAGAATAATTAGTACAAAATATATAATTGCCAAGGACCAATATCCTAGGCAAACTCCCCACTTCACAAAATGAAAATAGGGTTAGAAACATGCCTTTTAATAACTGGACTACCCATAACAACAACAAAAAAAAAGGTACCCAGCAAAAAGGTCATATATTGTTTGGGAGACAAAGATTTATAAAGCAAATACAGATATAACTTTGATACCCAACTAAGCACTGAAGATAAAAACCCTCTTGATCACGAGTCCTATACTGTACCATTAATCCTCAAAATTTTAACTATAAATTATAATAGGTAATAAACTGCAGTAAATAATCTGATAAACTAAGGTGGATAATTGCCAATTTCTATTCATGATGATAGTGCCTCTAATCTGGTCTGTGAGATAATTTCTGCAAATGTAAACTTGGAATAGAACAGAAGAATTTGGTTACTGATACAAACTTTCCTAGCACAAACTATTCACACTTGTCTTTATTAATTCTATACACTTGTCTCGATCTTTACAGTCATCATCAAAGTATGGTAAAGCTATACAATGTAGCAACAATAAGGCCTTTTCATCTATACTCAAAAGAGTTTATTCGTGTTTTATAATTATTATTGTATTGTATATCAAGAACTATCTGGCTTCAAAGACACACTGCAATTTTAACTTGCAAAATTTTTGATTAAGAAAAAATGAGAGAAATAGACATGAAATTAAGTGAAACAAAAACAAAAAAGGAACTTTTAACCTGTAGGATTCAGAGTAAATGTTTGAGTCTTATCCAGGGAAAACAAAACACTGGGTACTTGTCCAGAATATCCCACACGATACTTACATTCATTATCTAAGCAGGTATGCTTATCGTGAGTTATCATCACAGGAAATGGAATTGGTGACCCAAGTTCAAATCCTGGATGAAGCTGTTTACATTTCACTTTGGACTAATACCCCTAGGAAAGATATAAATCCAATTATTTTCCCTCCAGATATTTAGCACTGGTTAGGCAACCAGTCTAGGAGAAGGAAATCTGAACTGAAACAAGCTTGACTCTACTTAAATCATTAATCCAAATAAGAGTAAATTTTAATCCTTTCCTTTATTTTTTAAATTTTCTGCAAAGTCACACTTTAGTTCCAAAAATTATATTTCATCAATTGACCAGAAGTCACCATCTTCTTAGTGGTTGGAGGCAGGAAATACTAAAGAAATATTCCAAGTGGGTAAATTGTAGCAGGTTGAAGACATAGTTTTTAAATCTAAATATCTAGTAAAAAATTGACTGAAACTTTTGCTTATTAAGATGGTGAATGTAAGTATTACATTTTTAGAGAATTTTTTTGTAAATTATTGCAGACATTTTTTCAGAATATTCTGGACAAGTACCAGTAAGTTTTAACTAGTATTTCTTTCAAAATAATTTCAGATGCATTTTTTTTTTACATCACAACTCCTAGACCATCATTTTACAGCAGGTAGTCAGCAATAAGGAAAGAAAATAAAGAATAAGATTCAGTTGAGACTTTTCCTTAGGAATTTTGTAATAATGTGACAGCTGCCAAACTGATTAGACCACAGAACCTAATGGATACAGTCAATCAAATTCAGCCATACGGCCATTCCTTATCTTACCAAACTATCTGATACATTACCATTTTGATCTACATACACTAGTAGCATTTAGTAGTAGTAATCTCATTTTTTCATGAAATACTCTTAATTATTAACAATTTTTTAACCAGTATTTCTTTCATCTTAATTTTGGTTGCTTTTTATAGCAAGTCGCAATTATGATATATGGTTGTTAGTAAGCAACAGAAAATCACAGTCTGAGATTCAGAATATTCCTACCAATTTTTTTGTCTTAATAAACTTGGAGAAAATTATAGAAGGAATCTTCCTTCCAATTTCTTAAATGCAGATCCAGATTTCTCAGAACGAATCTCAAAAACTCATATAATCATGCAGACAGAAAAGACATTTTCTCCCAAAATAATCAGGTATCTATCATCAAATTGTGCTGATAGCATAGATTCCTTTGACTCTCACAAGCCATTCTTCCCATTAGCCATCACTCCAGGTAGGTTCTCAAGACTGCATATCCAGTATCCAGACAGAGCTGATAAATGTAGGTCTTTACTGGTTGGCCAAAAGTCAGGTGTTCATGTGTACGAGCCCAGAGAAGATTGCTGCTTTTAAGTTCATCTTTGCTTCTCCAATAGTGCCTTGCAAGTCTTGTCCATCTTACTTGGATTGTATATGAAATGGATGGTAGAATGACTCTATAACTTGACAGATTTAATACACACCATATAAGCTATATTGCTAGGTTCATTTTTCATTTAAATCTTTTGAGGTGCATCAAAATTTTGGAAAAACAACTGTGTGGAAAAATCTTGATATTATCCAATTCTACTTACGATCACCAAAAGTTGTAACGAGTTGAAAAAATTTTACACTAATTATAAATCAATATAATTTCTGTTAGTTTTTACTGAGAAGAAGCTTGATAATTTTTATCATTTAGTGTATTTGGACTATAGCCTTCCTCTTTATTGTTATATTTACAATGTTTCAGTAGATGGGTCCTTTGGCTTTCATCAGGTATTTCTTGTCAAACTTGAGAGCCAAAGGGGAACTTCAAACAAAACCCTTTATTTAATCAAAATGGTAGATTGTTCTAGTTCCATTAACAATAACTGAATATAAGTGATAATCTAAAGTAAGTATTCCTTGGTATTTTTATCTACAGTCAGGATTGAACCTAAAATCATATATATATATATATATATATATATATATATATATATATACACACACACATATATATATATATACACACACACAGACATATATATATACACACATATATAAATATACATTTATATACATACAAACATATATACATATATCAATATATGTGTGTATGTGTATATATATATATATATATATACATATACACACACACATATATATATATACACACAGTCATATCTATATACATACATACATACATATATATACACATACACACACACACTCAAAGTGAAATATTGACAACCAATACTATTATCATACATACATACATATATATATATATATATATATATATATATATATATATATATATACACACACACACACATGTATGTGGGGGAATTTTCTATGGCATAATAACTAAAGTTCTGGATGGGTCCTTGAAGTAAGTAAGTTAGAATTCTATTTGCACCATTATGTTTACTTTTGGACTATTAACCTTGGGAAAGATATGAACCCTCTTATCCTCCAGCTATGGATGTTTTTCTACTAGGTTAATTACTTGCCATTAAACAAAAAAAAAATAAAGCGCACACACACACACACACACACACACACACAAATGTATATATGTATGTAAATATGTATATCATGACAGGATTATATATAGCTCTTCAAGAATTTGGAGATTTGTTGGATTTTTTTCCTTAGTGAAATATGGAGGTGTTTTCAGTTAAAATTTTCTTTATGTGGAGGAAGTGCACAAGTGTGTTTTGATGTATTGAGAGATGAAACTAGTATCAGATAGGTGAAGTGTTAAACATCTTGACAGTTGTGTAGTAGTTAAGCCTATGTAGATACTTACTTTATTGAAGAAGCATTCTTGTAGTGGACCTTTAAATTAGTTCACTACATTGGTCGGACTGAAGTAATTAATCAAAGGAGATAAGTTATCATAGAAGACATGGTTAGCTGTATTGAATTTGGGATAATATATGATTTGTCATTGTGTTTGTCATTTTATTTATTCATTGCCCCAAAGATGACTCCAGTTAGGGCCAAAAGTACATGGAAAAAATAGTGCTTTTCTGAATTCATTCCATCCAGAAGTCAAATAACTCCTCTGAAAACTTGGATGGTTTAAAGATAAAATAGATAAACATGAACTGTCAGCCCTATTTAATCAAACATGTATGTAAATATAGATATGTTGATGATTTTAAATTCATTGTAGTTAGGTTACTTACTGACAAAAAACTCACTTAGTCCCTTATGTTAGTGGCTTTGTGTCAGACTAAGTTGATAGACTTATCAATATTATTTCTCAAAGAAAAATTATTGAAAAACTTTTTTGTCAATCATATAACACCCAAGCAGTATAAACTATCATTACTTATATAGACTTAATTTCAGTCTGTATTACTTGACTTCTACAATCAGATAAGATAGAACTGTTCAGTGTCCATACAAGGTGGTAGTTGTAGTAGTAGTAGCAGTAAAAGTAAATCATTGCTATATATGTTTATCTAGAAAAAACTAGTAGCAACAAGAACAGCAGACCACATTTAAATTATTATATTTCCTTCATTTTTCTTTTGTTTGTTTCATGATATTGTTGTTGCAATTTTTATGGGGTTATTTTAAATAATGGGAAAAAATTGTTTTAATCTTACAATTAAAAAAAAAAAATTGGTCAAAGTTAACTAGGAGTATACTTATGAATGACTTGTACTAGATAATCCATGAAGTCATTGCATTTTCATTGTAAAAGGAATCCATTGAGAAAGGAGGAAAGGATTCTTCGGTTTGATTTCTTTATTCAATGGGATATCAACCTTCATGGGTTATTTAATGCTAAAGCTATCATTGAAGAAAAACAATATTTACTATTTAACTATTAAGGGGGTTCATACTTTTTCCAAGGGTATTAGCCTGAAAGTGAATGTAATAATGTGACTGGAGTTCAAACTTGGTTACTTTGCAACCATAGTCCAGCACTTTAGCCATTGTATCATGAGGACTCTCTCTGAGAAGGATTCTAATTAGTATTTCATAGTTATCTGCATTATATTGAAAATTTGTAAGACTAAAATATAGTGTTCAGTGAAGTCAAGAAAATATCATAAAACTATCATACATTTGCAAGATGTACTGGAAATAGCTTTATTTTCTGGGAGCATTTATGAGGAGTGGATGCTAATTTTGTGATTTGAGGTAGAAGAACCTCAGCAGCAAAAATCCCAAATTATTCACTTATAGTTCAAACTTTTTAAGGCTTGCATGCATAGTATTAAGTCCCTAACTGTATTTTTTGTTATAGATAACTGAATCTCATATGGTTAGCACTTTTGAAAAAAAGAACAAAATTGCTTATTGTGTAGTCATTTGCTACCTCTTTATTAAAGGACTTTTGCCTAAAGAAATTGATGAGGACATGATAGCTATAGGAGAATGCCCCTTCATACAGCATGGTTAAGAAAAAGGCACCTCAATTCCATTAGGGTAGAGAAAGCTTGAAAGATGATCCGATGAAGGAAGGCATCTCACAGGCATCACACAGGTAAACATTGACAAAATTTATGACAATAGTAAATTGAAAAATAACTAAGCATTACATTAGCACAGAGTTGGGTATCACAAAGGAATGTGTTGGGACAATTATTAATAACCATCTCAAAATGACAAAGATCTTTAGTCTATTGGGTCCCAAAACTTCTTCAGCCTGATAAGAAGTGACTCTGGTGCATGTCAAGGGATAATCTTGTAGTTTTTAACATTGATCCAGAAGTAACTTCAACAGCAATTTGTCATGGTGAACGGGACTTGGATCCACCACTTCTAGCCAATGACAAAAAAATGGAAGCATGCAGGATCTCTAGCTCCCAAGAAGGCCAAGTCAGTGACAGCTTCCTTTTTGTGGCATATGAAAGGGATTCCACTAGTGGATTACTTAGCAATAAGTCAAATTGTCACCAATGCAACTATGGAAGAAAAAAATCAGCATGGGAAGCTAGCTCTCAGGGTGCTTTTTGCTGGCTCACAGCTGTGGCTCTTGCAGCTATTCAAGATAAGGGCTTCAAACTTGTAGAACATCTACCCTATTCACCTGATTTAGTCCTATGGGGTTTTTACCAATTTCCCAAATTGAAAAAGTAACTAAGCAGTCATCACATTGCCACTGGAAATGACAGCATTGATGCTATGGATCTTTGTTTAGAGAAGCAAGGTGTTAGTTTATACAAACCAGGAATCCAGAAGCTCAATGACCACTAGACAACGTGTTGAAAATTGAAAAAAGACTATGTTCAAAAATAAGTCTTTGTACATTAGGCTACAAACTTATCAAATGCCCTTTGTAAGTGTATTGCTTTAATAAAAATCTTGATCTGATGTGTGATTTTAGCAGATTTATGATTACATATACATATATATATACATATATTTTAGTATAATATCAGTTTCCTTTTTTTCTTACATTTTGCTTACAGTTGTTGTTCATAATATTTTAAAACTCTGAAGGCTACTTAGTTTGGGGGATTTTTTAAAAGTAAAATTGTTAGCATTTCAAAGGCTTAATAATTGTGAACAAAAATAAGGAAGTATAGATGAATAGAAGTGATCATACATTTTTCAATCAACTGTAGTCTAACTATTATCCAGTCATCTTAGATGTAAGGTTATCTCTCACTATCTATGAGGGAGGGTCAGTCCCATGGATGGCTAATGTGCGAGTTGACAACATTGTAGTAAAAGTTGAAACTCCAGTCACACTATTACGTTCACTTTCAGACTAATACCCTAAAGAAAGATATAAACACCCTTATTCCTCAACTATGGATTGTATAGCATGATTACTGTTCTTTAACAAGAGTGGCTTAGGCATTGAATAACCCATGGAGGTTGATATATTGTTAAACAAAGAAACCAGCCAATGATTAATCAACTGGAAATTTCCAGGACATTTTTCTAATCTCTTCAAGGATAAACATGGATATATTTTGTTAGAAATAAGTGTTTTTCTTTTTTTTCTTTAGATAATTTTAAGGTCTTGAAATCAAGATTAAAAGTTGCTTTGTATTATTAAACTGAATTTTCAAAGAACTTCTATTGTGGAGGGAATGTGAGAAATTACAAATTAAAAAGCAAGGACATAAAATTGAAAAATGATGTCTACTCACCTCCCAAACTAAATTAGTTTACTATAGGGATCCCACACACTTGCATGTGGTTGTATTTAGAAACTGTCTGATTCTATAAGTGTATCCCTGACCTTACCTTACAAGAAGCTGGGTCACCAGGAACTATATATATATATATATATATATATATATATAGGTTTTTATCTATGAATGACCAGAGAGCCCTGATTGGATGTAGGTAAGTATTTTAACCAAACAGGTCTACACATTTTCCATTTATCAAATTTCTTTTCATTATTTTTTACTACTGCTAACAATAACCAACAAGATGAAAATCTCACAAGCAACCTCTGAATAACCTTGCTAGTTTTTTTTATAAACTATCATAACAATCCTCTAAAAGGTGACACAAAGAGGT
Organism: Sepioteuthis lessoniana; assembly: GCA_963585895.1. Taxonomy (NCBI): domain Eukaryota; kingdom Metazoa; phylum Mollusca; class Cephalopoda; order Myopsida; family Loliginidae; genus Sepioteuthis; species Sepioteuthis lessoniana. The sequence goes on from CAUZXS010004236.1 coordinate 74,422, forward strand.
CAAATATAGAAGCCGGGATAGGAGTGAGTGAATAAGAAGTTTTGAATGATCTAGTGAGTGAGTGGAGTGAAGACACTAAGAAGCACTTGTATAAGTAGTAGTGATTGTATGACAAAGAAGACAGTAGTAGCGACAGTATTTAATAATAGTACGAGTGGCAGTAGAAAAAAAATGCCTTTTTAATAAATCTGACTCCATTCAAGTCTAGCGGAGGATATAAACTGTTAAAATGCTAAAGTATGAAAAGCTTCATGAAATCAGGCAAAGGGCTAATTTAAGTATGCTTTTGAGTTAAGGGGATGGCAGAGTAACTCAAGGACTTAAAGTTTAAGAAAGCACTAAACCAAGCAAGTGTTATTGGTTATCAGACAGGCCAGTAAACAGGAAAAGTTGAAGAGTTCTATTCTTAACAGAGTTTTACATTTACATACATATTTGCATGGATATATATGTGTACGTACACAAATAGTTGATTTTTACATACTTAATTTATATACTTTAAATTTTTAACTTCAAAACTGTTTTGACAGCTGTAAATATACTTTTTGTGAATACCCACTTAGTAATTTTTATTCTTTTTATCGTAATAATAATGAAATACTTATATCAACTATATATGTTAACTATTCTCCCTCCCTGTAAACCATGTTGGTTAAAATGTTAAGTAAGAAATTTAAAAAAAAACAACATCTTATTATCTTTATCTCTAGATATACAAAAAGAGAAAAAAAATCTACAGTGGGTTATTCTTTTACTGACAGGAGAGAAATAAAACAAATTCAACCTATATAAATGAAAATATGTATGCGTATAAATGTCTGCATATATGAATATAACTTACTTCCTGTGTGTCAGCTCTAAAATATCTGGTCATTTTATGAGAAATAAGCCAATTAATTTCTTTTTGACAATTTAGAAACTTTAAATTGGATTAAAAAGCTGAACAAGATAGACCAGGTTAAAAGTGTAATTCCCCAATGATACCTGCATCAGAAAAATAAGGTCAAAAAAAGTTTAACTTTGGGTTCCCATAACCATGCTTTTAACCTGGACTAAGAACATTAAATCCATGAATATTAATCACACACTTCTGAAAATAAAATACCATGGGACACCTACAATAACAGACATAAGCAAAACAGTCACTTCCCAATTCCATTTGTCTATTCCTTCATACTGTATTTTTATCTATTGATTAAACAACCTGTGAACCCAAAGCTCTATGATGATATTGATACTTCAATTTAGAAAGAAGCAAAGGATTCTAATTAGCATTTTATAGTTCTCACCATGGAATTACCATTGCTACTTAAATTCACTTGTATCATACAGTTGACAGTTTGAAATGTGGGAGGTATTTCGGCAGCACCCTCTAAGTGTGTGTATGTGCATGTACACACACACACACACACACACACACACACACATATATAGGAGGTACTTCATTGTAGGAAATGGACTCAGCAACCAGAGTTCAACTCCTGGACAGGGCTGTTTGCATTTCACATCACACTAATATCTTTGGGAAAGGTATGCATCCAACTATTCTCCCTCCAGCTATGGATAAATAACAGGTCAGACTGGGATCTTTAACCTTGGTATGGCAACCAGGAAAGGAAAAAGAAAACTCTGAATTCTAATCTCTTAAATTACACTTTAAAATTCACTGTCACATTCTGCTCATCAGGAGGTGTTGCTATATATATATATATATATATATATATATAACACACATAAACAAACATTATGAGATAACATATATAGTTGATATAATTATTTCATTATTACAATAAACGGAATAAAAGTAACTAAGTGGGTATTCACAAAAAGTATATTTGCAGCTGTCAAAACAGTTTGAAGTTAAAATATAAAGTATATAAAAATCAACAATATTCTCTTAAAGTTGGATTTAGGAATATTTCGAAAATTAAAAAAAAAAATCAACTGGTAGTTACTTCCCCTGAGTTGCGAAAATTAAAACACAATTTTGTTAGTTAAATCTAATTAGTGTTCAAACTGAAAATTTATCCAAATTTACATGTAAAAAAAAAAAAAAAAATAGAAAAAAAATACTGTTAAAATTTTCCCTTCAAACCTGAAAAAATTCTGTTTACATATGTCAATCAATAATACACACTGCTACAAGATTAAAAAAAAAAAGAAAAAAAAAAAAAGAAAAAGAAAGAAAAACCCTTATTTTAAAACCAGAAAACAAGGTTGTTTTCTTAAATGTTCAGTACATATAAAATCCACAATAGAGTTCAAACACTGATAAGAAAAATAAAATATGCTTTCTGGTTAAGCAAAAATAATCACAAAAATATTGATGAAAATTAAAATCCTGTTTTTGCTTATTTTGATTTTAACCAAATTATCCTTTATTTATACATTTCTTTTACATTTACTGCCTTTTAAGCAACTGAATAAAAATCAGAATGATCACTTTTTGGACTAGAATTTTTCATTCATGCTCAATACATTCACAAATCTAAAAAAGCAAAGATCTACATGAAAGATGATTGCTCTACTACCTAAACAACTCATATAGAGGTCACCTTCTGCTAGCTTGTTAAGTCCTTTAACTCTGAAGGAGTGTGTGTATGTGTGATGCTTTTGTATAAAAAGCTGATGGTTAGCAAGATTATGAAAGTAAGTTCAGTTTTTCCTGGGTACCCCTCTTGTGACCCTAAATTAGACTTTGTAAATATCAATATATAAACCATTCTTTATATTTGTAATATAATATACTTTTAAGTCAAAGTCCAATTAGCACTTTTACCTTTAGACTAGTGTGTGTGTGTGTGAGAGAGAGAGAGAGAGAGAGAAAGAAAGAGAGAGAGTGAGAGGGAAATTTTTTGCATATAAATAATTTTAGAAAGAGTTATGAGTCTACACTTTCCATTCTGACTATTATTCAGCACATAAAATAAACAACTCAAGAGTCTTCAACTCTTTTTGACATTTTTCATTGAATATGATAAAAAAGGATTTTTTTCTATTAAATTATATTAGATAATATGCTGCAAATGTGGATCAAAGCTATTTAAAAACTAGACTGTTTTTTAATTATGGTCTGAATATTTTCAACCACTATTGGTCATCATCAAAAATGTATGTTTTCATAGTATTGTGTTTGAAATCAAGGAACATTGTGAATTTTTATATAAGTATGATCATTGCGTTTCACTTTGCGTTAATGCCCTTGGGAAAGACATGAATCTATCAGTTCTACTCCCTAGAGGAAAACAGTAGGGCAGATTGATTCTCTAGCATTGGTTAGCCAACCAACCAATTTAAGAGAAGGAAAACTTTAAATTCAAACCAACTTTACTCCATTCAAAAATTGACCTTGTGTCACATCTTACTCATGTTGAAGGGGTTGGGTAGAAACATTAATATATTCATTACATACTAGTGACACTGTGTGTAAATGGCATAAAATTGAGTGTCAGGTTTAATATTTGAAAAATAATTGTTAATAGTCACATGACTGCAACTTTGTTTAGAGTGTAGAATATTGCACATGCATCAGATGCATTTTAAGCCTCCTATTCCGATGGTAAAAGATAGTTTGTTTGATTTAGATTGTTTTGTCTTTATAAAGGAAAATTCGAGTAATTGGAATCATCTTTTTTTACTATCAGTTGCTTTTATTTACAATTAGTGCTACATAAAATTTTTGTGTTGTGTATAGAAAGTAAAAGACAAATCAAATTTAATATTATTCATAATCACTGATCAACAATATGAGAAATAAACTGAACTAATTTTGAACTATTGTAAACAATAGTCATTAGCTAAGTTTAGTTTATCCCAAGGTTAGAAATAGGAGCATCCCAGTGAGAATCAAACTTACTAACAATTGTCTACTAGCTTAGCTCACAATCATTACATCACTTGAGGTTGTAATTATCTAACCCCTTTGCCACAATCATGTGACACAAGTTCAATTTTTAAGAAGTGTAAAACTGGTTTGAATTCAGTTTCAATTCTCTTAGTCTGGTTGCCATACCATGATTAACAATTCCAGTTTACCCTACTATCTACCCATATCTGGAGGGAGAATAGTGAATTCATGCCTTTCCCAAGAGTATTAGCACTATGTAAAATGCAAACAGCTTTGTCCAGGATTTAACTTGGGTTGCCATTTTGTAAACAAGGAGATGCTCTTTGAGATAGATTACATATCTGTGTATGCTGATTTGTGGGTACATGTGATGTTGTATAGCCATGATACAACTATATGTATACATATACATGCGGAAACATAATCAACAATAATGACGAACGAACACACTTCTTTAGAAAAATATACCTCTCACACTTTATTTCTCAAAAGGGTTGTGAAAGGGTTATGTGATAGAGGTGAGTTGGAGACGGAACAGACTGCAACAAATTGACCCCAAGTTCCTCTGACTATAGCAGCACTTCTTTCTCATTCTACTGGGCTGCTCAACTGGGGGTCACTGAGGGCCGCAAGCCCTCTGTCTGGAGCTGGTTCTCACAGCCTCAAACTGCAACTCAAACTCCAATTGCAACTGACTCCAACTCACTGACTCAAACTAACTCAAGCCATCTGTGCCACCCGATTATATAATTGTTTGATGCCCACCTGCTTCTTGTGGGCGTCGCATCTGCACCGAATTCAACCTGTCCACAGGTCAAGGTGATATCTTCGACCGGATGCACCCATTTCTTGATTGACGGCTCGGTCGAAGGTCAATATGTTACAGTGATTGTCTCTTGTCAGTAAAAACAATTTCTGAAACAGGACTTTTAATGATACTAGATTAGTAAATTAACTGATAAGTAGAACAAGAGTTAATGTTTGAATAGTAGACACTATAATTCTACATTTCTGAATCAATAAAATACAGCAAGTAAAACAGGTTTTACTGTAATGACAACTCAACTTTTTTCAATATTCATAGGCTTCTTTCCTTATATAAATAACCAAAAGTACTATTCATTTTAAAATCAAATATATACAAAATGATGTTGGATTGATATGTCTGAATTATATAAATAGAAGTGCATGTATTCACTCATGTACATATATAGCTATTTACTAAGTTTTGCTTAAGTCTGGCAAACAGGTCTGAGGCTGCTTACACTACCAGCAGTTACAAAGTGGTCACTCATCTCTGAGCAGCCTCATTGATGCTTAACTTTGGTGATCTGACAACACTTTCAACATGACTATACAAGCCATGCATAGAAAATTATTTACTAAACTAAGTTTAGTTGTAGTCTTTATCCCAATGCACTGGAAGCTGTCTGGGTCTGGGTCAGGGTCAATTCTTGATACCTGAAGCATCTGATAAAGGGGAATGTTGAGAGAGATCAGCTATATTTGGCATCTGTATATGGTAGAGTCAATGAATCAAACTAAACCTTGTGTCAAGTCAAACTTCACAAAATTTATATATATATATATATAAATCAATATATAATCAACAAAGAGAGAGTGTGAAACAGACAGTGAAGTTATATTCAGACTGTAATTAAAATATTTTTCTAAATAGTTTCTTAAAAAAAAATCTTTTAAATCTAAAACCTTTTAGTTAAAACAAGATTACTGGCAGTTTCCCAAAATTCATGAAACTGCCAGCAATGCTAAAATCTTGTGCTAATCAAAAGGTTTTAGGCATTTTTTAAAAACATTTTTTATCATCATCTGGGCATAACTTTACTGGAAAGTGGCTCTATCTCAGATATTGAGCAATGTAAAAAAGCAAAAAAGAATCTAAGGTATATTCATTTTTTATCAGTTAACATTGCAAATAATATATATATGATTGGTAAAAACTCAACAATCTGTCATTTGGCTATTATAAATTTATTTCAGCAGGCCACTCCATAAGAGAAACCAACCTCATCAGATAGCCTTCACACAATGGAGAGAAATTTTCTTTTTTAAATTGAACAAATATTCTTTCAATGGTTTTTAATTTTAAAATTAAAATTTTTTTCTTTCCATTGTGTGATGGCTCTCTAAAGAGGTTGGTTTCTCTTATGGAGTCGCCAGCTGAAATAAATTTATAATAGCCAAATGACGGTTTGTTGAGTTTTTCAAATTATATGAATTTATTCTGTAAGAAATTTATAAATTCTTATATCAATTATCATACATTGAGCACTCTTATATATTCTCAAATAGAATCATTCACAACTCATCTTCTTTGGATATCATATATATATACATATGATAGAAATATGTGGAAAGTTGGATAAATCTTATACTTAACTCCAATTTAGATGTGTTGTATTTCATTCTTTTTATTCCAAAGAACTTTTTCAAACTGAATAAAAACAACAAAATATCCCACATCTAAATTGGAGTTAAGTGTTTGATTTATCCAACTTTCTACATATTTCTATCATACCGTTTGATTCACCACAACCCATCATTTCATTATATATATATATATATATATATATGCACATACATACATACATACATACATACACATAAGGGTCATTCATCAAATAAGGAGAATTTGGGGGAAAAAAAGCAAAGTGCATTTTTTTTCCAGAATTTTTTTACATAAATATTAACACTGCATTGCTTGGAATTACTTTAATATTGTAAAAAATATTTGTTTTGAGGCCATTCAAAATAGTGACAAATCAAACAGAGTACTCCAGGTATGAACAGAGGGCTGTCATCAAATTCTTGGTGGCTGAGAAGTGCAAACTATGAGAAATTCATAGAAGAATGTATGAGATGTACAGAGAAGCTTGTTTTAGTCAAAAAATGTTTACAAGTGGGCTAAATATGGTTTTGCCACTACAAGCATGAGTTGAAAAAGATAGTCCATAGAGTGGAAACACACTGACTCTTTGCTAAAGAATAAGTTCCAAGTGCAGTGATCAGTAAAGAAAGTAATGCTATATTCTGAGACATGAAAGGACCTAACACTATTGATTTCTTTGAAAAAGGTGCAACAGTAAACAGTGCTTTCTATTACCAACTTCTGAGGAAAAATTCACCTTATTCATTAAATGTCTCTCATATATATATATATATATATATATATATATCCTATTTACCCAACCCCTCCGCTCGGGCAGGATATGACACAAGGTCAATTTTTAAGCGGAGTTTAGCAGGTTTGAATTCAGAGTTTTCCTTCTCCTAGACTAGTTGCCTCACCAAGGCTGAAGAACCTAGTCTGCGCTACTATTTAACCATAGCTGGAGGGAGAATAATTGGATTCATACCTTTCCCAAGGGTATTAGTGCTATGTGAAATGCAATCAGTCTTGTCCAGGAATTGAACTCGTATCGCCGTGTCCATATCCTGTGACGATAACCATTACACCATGGGCACATCCTATATATATATATATGTATATATATATGGAGGAGAGAGAGAGAGAAAAAGACATACACAATGAATCAACTGCACAGCTTGAGATAAGTATAAAAAAGAACAAGAATTTAAAGATTGATAAAACAAATAATAAACACGTTTTATTAGCGTACCTAAATTAAAAAACAATATCCTTTTGCTTAACTATTGACAGACAACAGAATTCAAACTTCTAGAAAATTATTTTAAATTCATTAAAAAGAAAAAAAAAAAAAAAGACATTTTTTTATACATCAAGTGTAAATGCACCTGCTTACCTTTTGCATAACAATTTGATTTAAGAAAAGAAGTGGCTTCTATTCTCTGTACACCGGTCATAATGAACAGGTGCATGAGTGCAGATATATTGGTATATCATTTCAAGTGTATCTTTATAATAGCAGAGATAAATAAATAAAGGAATAATCTATATTAAAAAGATTGGATTTTTGTATCTATAACCCAGAAAAAATGGCACATCGTTCAGAGATTTTTCTTAGCACAATGGTAATGAAAATACTTAAAGAATAAAGCAATTTCCAATCCAAATTGCAACTTAATAACAGTGTGGTATCTGTGATTGTACTCATTCTGATCATAATAATTTCTTAAGGGATACTAATTATAGAGTACTTCATCTTATTTGCAGTTAATTATAATAGAAATTCTATAAATAAAATGTTTGGTTTGGTTTGATTTTATGGCATATCAACTATTGTAGGTTATTTAATGCCAAATTAATTTTTACAGATATAAACAGTTCTATCAAAATCAAGCCTAATGATATTCCTGAAGGCAGCTTTCAAATGGATAAGGAGGAGGAATAATAATACGCAGAAGAATAACAAGTGTAGGTTATGTGATGAGAGAAATGAAACCGTTAACCACATAATAAGTGAATGCAGCAAGCTGGCACAAAAGGAATATAAGGCTAGGTACAACTGGGTGGGGAGGGTGATCCACTGGGAATTGTGCAAGAGATTTAAATTTTACCATGTTGACAAATGGTATATGCATAAATCAGAATCTATCCCAGAAAATTCTCTGGGATTTTGCGATACAAACAAATTATCCAATTCAGCCCAGAAGACCAAACCTAATGGTAATTAACAAGAAGCAAAGAACTTGTCACCAGGTGAATTTTGCTGTTCCAGTGGACCATAAAATGAAAATGAAAGAAAACAAAAAAATAGACAAATACCTAGATCTTGCCAGAGAGCTGAAAAAGCTGTGCAACATAAAGATGATGGTGATACCAATTGTAGTTGGTGCCCTCGAAACAGTCCTCAAAGGCCTGAAACAGGAGACTGGAAGAATTGGAGATCACAGGAAGAATTGAGACCATGCAGACATTAGCACTGTTAAGATCAGCTAGGTGACTTAGAAGAGTCCTGGAGATCTGAGAAGACTTGCTGTGCTGTTACTCAGGCTTCAGTGAAAAACTCACATCATCATAATAATAACTAAACAATTTGGGTTCATGTTATTACAGTGGTCCATGATAATACTAATACTTCTTTTTAGGAAGGAGTGAATGATTCTGCTCGGCATTTCAAGGTCAGATGTTATATCAAGAATTTAGATGACATTCAGGGTCAGATGGTACAAGATTAGCATTTGGTTTCCAATAGAACTGGAATTTGCCTTATTCTCTAAGTTAGAAAATTTTAAGTGTATTCCAGCAATAAAAATCTAGCTATGATGTGTTTTTTTCTGGCTTACACACACACACACACACACAATGAGAATATGAAAAATATAGAGATTTTAATAAAACAAGTAAAGAACTTGTCATTGTTTTTTTTTCAGATAAAAAGATAATCAGTATGTATATTTAGAATGTGTTTTTACAATTTCCTTCTATTGAGCATAAGCAAAAGATTAATAAAAATGAGTTTGATAATTAATTTGTGTACACATGTGAAGCTCTTTGGTAAAGTAACTGTCTATTTACTTTATCAACCAGTCATCTTACAGTTGTTTAATTCGATTATCACATAAATAGTATCACTTTTATAAGGTCTAATTATTATTTGACTTAATCAATTTACAGCCACAAGCAGATATAGCCCCATGGTGAAGTAAATAACTTGTTGCAGAAAGGCTTCAGAGGGTAGCTAACAATAACAGATTCGGATTTTTTAACCAATTGATTGAAGAAAAAATCTGTTCAATGTAAGTTTATACACATAATTTGAATAATTATAAAAGAAAATATATTTCTCTCTCTCTTTATATATATATATATATATATATTGCTTCATTTTAAAAATGAAATTAAATAATTCAGAACATCCCATATCAACTGCCCCAATGATGGTTTAATCTAAAAACCAAAACATCTAATGCTGGAAAATAATTAAATTATAAATAAAATCATCCTCTTTAATACCTTGTTTTTTTCATATTTGCATACACATACACACACACAAATTTATAAAAGAAATGCAAATAAAAGTTGTATAAAAATGTGCTCAATGCTACAGTGGAAAAGCAGGTCTAAAACCAAAAATATTCAAATCATTTATTGAATAGTTTAAAGAAGCCACTTCCGTTATGGGATTTAGCATACTTTTCTAAAAAGTGCTTGATTTTAGTTTTTAGACCTGGTTTGTCATAGAAGCATCAAACTCTTTTTAATACAATTTTTCTTCTTTGTATTATTATTACAATATTACATTCAGTTCCTGATTGCTTTATCATGTAAGAGGTTATTTTTTAATTATTAATTTTTTAAACACTTTTAATGGTAATTAATACAAAATCATTTCTGTATTTTTGGTTACTTTCAACTAATCAAAAAAATAATTTGAATGTTTCAGGTTATATATATATATATATATATATATATATATATATATATATATATATATATATATTATTTCAAGAAAAAAAACAATATTCAGTCACATTAGGATAATAGATTTGTTTCCATCCTGTTAAGAGCATTGATATGAATCAAAGACTAAAAATAATTTTTAACAGGACTTCATCAGATCCAATAAGAAAAAAAAAATGCATAAATATATATATTATTCTTATTATTACTTAATTTGAAGTTTTTCTTCTTCTTTTCTGTTTCTTACAATCCTTCACCTGGTATTACTTCCAAAGTGAACATAATAGTGCAACTTGAGTTTGAACTTGCTTACTTCGAATTCTCAGTCCAGTACTTTAGCTATAATGCCATGGAGACTCATATATACATATATATATATATATTTG
>CAUZXS010004236.1:87500-140000 GCA_963585895.1 Sepioteuthis lessoniana
AAGTTTTGAATTTCAACATTTAAAGAATATTCATTTGAAAAATTAAATCATCCAAAAACTTAAACAAGATAAGATTTAAATGACTATTTTAAATAACATTGATGCAAACAAGAATTTCAGGGGAAAAACATTTTTAAGATATAGAAAACTTGATATGATTTTTGGCTAACCAGTCTTTCTAATTTTTAAAAAGTGATCTAATTGAACATTAAATAAATCAATGTTCTTTTTTATTTTTCTTAGTTGACACAATGGATCTGCAGTTGTATTTGGTATGTACTTAATATAAATATAAAGTAGATTTTAAAAACAAAATTATAAGAACTAAGTATGTAATAATAAGGAACATCTACAGATTTAAGCACTTTAGAAATAACGCAAATTCCACAATAATACACAAGTATAAGTAGCAATAATAGTTTTAACAATATTTATAAGTGTGTTGGTAATTACAATCATTAATAGCAACAAATAAAATTGCAAAGTATTTGAGCTATAAAATATGATTAGCAGATACTATTGATGACTGACAATTTTCCAGTAGATATTTGACTATAAAGTAAATTATTATTAATCTAATAATTAACTATAGCAAACATATTGTACTAATTCACCATTTCAACCACACTGATAGTTTGATTTGGTTTCTTTGTTTTAATGGTATATAAAACTCAGTTGGTTACTTAATACCAAATCCATCCTTGTAGAAGAACAGTAGTGGTACTCATAGCTGCGGTGGTGGTGGTGGGGGATGATAAGGTGTTTCATACCTTTCCCAAAGGTAGATACTTATCTGACTTCTTACCAAGTCAGATTTGAAATTAAGTCATTTTAAAGTGGGGAGGCTACTCAGGAATGAGCTTCATTGTTTTTGTCACAAAAAAAGCTTGATAATATCAGCATTTCGCATTTTGAGGTGCTTCAGGGGCAAGGCAATAAGCACACTATTTATCTCCTTTAGATAAGGGGGCAAGTGCTGCCTGGGGGAAAGGCTCCCAGGAAAAAAATTAATATTATTTTTCCAACTTTGTACAGTTGTCCCAGCAAGGATATCAATACATTGATATAGCCATAGTCATAATAGACCATTTCAAGCCTGCCCAGTTGGTTGGGGTTGTAGAATACACCGACTGCACCTCTGCAGAGGGGTAAAACCCCCCTCCTCCAATGAGAGTCCTGGATATGACACGAAACAATCTGATGCTGAGGTTCCAGTGATGCTGGAGCTTTGGGGAATGAGGAGCACCTCTTCATTGCCATTGCTCCCAGGTCCACTCTGGCCTGGAATGGTAGCACCTGATAGTGCCCTATCTATGGGTTAAATAGAACTAAATGCATACTTATGCTAAACTGAGTAGCTTGAAATAGAAATATCTTTGACACTTAAACTGTGTACTCACATTTAAACTGCGTGCTTATGCTGGACTGAATTGTTTGAAATGGAACTGTTTTTACATTGAAACTGTACTTACACTAAACTGAATTGTTTTATATAGAACTGTTTTGACATTTAACTGTGTAAACAAAATCTGTACTTATACTTAGCTGAATAGCTTGAAATAGAAGTGTTTTTGATAATTAAACTGTGTACTCATGCTAAACTGAATTGTTTGAAATAGAACTATTTGCATAAAAATGGATTTGGTATTAAATAACCTACAAAGGTTGGTATGCCATAAAAACCAACCAACCATTTCAAGCACACCAAAGTTGTAATAGTATCAATTAGTAATTTCAAACATATTGGAATAGTAATAGAAGTATACAAGTAACTACAATGAAAACAGTATTTCTATTCAAATACTATTTTCCTAATTACTTACATTTGTAACACTTATAAATTTTAGTACATAACTGACCATAACTAATATGGAATATAACATGCAAACCAAAGATATAAATGTTTATTCCTAGGCTTGAACTTTTGTCAATAAATTTATTTTTCTAATTAGAAGGCATGCAACATGTTCACTGAATTTGCATTTATATTAAAACTATGTAAAATAAATAAATAAATAAATCACCTCCTCTACCCAACTCCTTAGTTGAAATTTATTCTTCTAAGGTAATTCTTATTTACATTTTTATATTGGAAGAGAATAAAAGTAATTATTCTTCCATTAAAGATATTTTAAATACAAAATAAAAGTTTTTCCCCCCAAGTAATGTTCTTTTGTTGTGTTCATTTGCTTTCTCTGTCTAAAATGAAAGTGTTTTTTTTTTTTTGTTTCATTTACTAAGTTTGTTTTTATAAAAAGAATTTTAAATTAATCAAATACCAGCAGAACTTATTTCAGGAGAAAATTTTTTAAACTTTTCTTTAATTAGTATAGGGCCTTACAAAAATAATGTATATATAATAAAAGAATTTTGTTCAGTTAATCAAATACCAGCTGAAATTATTTCAGGAGAAAATTTTTTAAACTTTTCTTTAATTAGTATAGGGCCTTACAAAAATAATGTATATCTGATAAAAGAATTTTGTTCAGTTAATCAAATACCAGCTGAACTTATTTCAGGAAAAAATTTTTAAAACTTTTCTTTAATTAGTATAGGGCCTTACAAAAATAATGTATATCTGATAAAAGAATTTTGTTCAGTTAATCAAATACCAGCTGAAATTATTTCAGGAAAAATTTTTTTAAACTTTTCTTTAATTAGTATAGGGCCTTACAAAAATAATGTATATCTGATAAAAGATTATAGATTGATTTTAATGGCATGTCAATCTATCTAAGGTTATTTTATGCCCAGATGTTAGCATTCATTATATGTTTATATGTGTATTTTTTGTGTGTTGTTTCTTAAGAGGTTTTATTTTGCACACAGTCCTATTGATTAGGAATAATTTTCAAACAGAATTTTGAGTTGTATATGGAACCCTAACAAATACACAATTAAAGATTAGTACAAATATTTATTATATGGAAGAAGTTCCATCTTGCTTATGGGACATTGGCTGAATCTAAAATATAGATATAGTAATTTCAGTAAATGTCTAACATAAATGGAATGATGATGCCTATTGGGTTTAAGACTAAATTCAAATCTGAAACATCTCATGTACAATGATTCTAATATAATTAAACCATTGATTAAAATATGATTAGAATATTGATTAAAAATGATTCTAATATAATTAAACAGAAAACTGTTTTTAAGCCAAATTCAAAATTTAAAATTATCCTAATGAAGTTTAGATTATTGTTGCTTCTTAAAAGCTACTTGTTTCTGAATTCTGAATTAAAATCAATTGACATCTTATAGCAATCTACATGCATGTATTTGTCATTAATAGGTTTAATTGTATTTATAAGAACAGGATATCATACATTTTTACAACTAGCTGAAAACTTGCCCTGTAGCCATGGATTTGAACTATGTATTAACTGAATCACGCCTGGGTAATGAAGCTAGTCATAGAACTCAACATTTACAAACCCCTAGGGGTCATTGCTTGTAAATCATAAATGTAAAGATTTTTTATTTTGATTTTCAGGTTACAAAAGAATAAAGTCATGAAAAAAAGTTATAATTTTGGTTTCTGACAAAGAAAAATTTCAGCTAGATGCCTACTTTATACAGTTAAATAAAATGTTTTGGTTTAGCTTCTACGAGATAGACAACCAACTTTATCAGCTACCACCTTTAGTGAGTTCGATTCTCACTGGGTGCCCCATACTTCTGATCCTATGAAAAACTTATTAATTAAAGCAAAGCTTATGAAAGAACAAGCAACTTCCCCAGCCTGTCAGACTGAGATTAAAGCACAGTATCTGTTAATTACACTCAGCCCTATTCTTACCTCTAGACAAAATAGCAAAATAAAAATGAGGCTAGCCTTTTCCCAAGAGTTCTAACCTTACAGCAATACTTTCCCCAATGCACCAGAGAGGGCAGAAGTCAGCACTATTTTTGGCCTTGTCCATATATACATAAATGGAACCACTAATTAAACTGACCATGTGTCACTTATTCCTGCTGAGGGACAGGAATAGACACTTCTACCAGATAAACCATGAAATCAACTCCAATAATCACTGTAGCAGCAGTAGTAATATTCATAGTAAGTTCTAATATACTGTTAGTAAATAACTGAATCAGTAGACATAGAATTACATGGAATATATGCTTCTTGAACAAAGAGAAGTAAATATAGTATTCATTGTATTTAAAAATACTCCCGTTGAAGTTATCTTCTTTGTATTGTATTAACTTTGATTTAATATAATGATCCAGTTCACAATAGTGGAAACCTTGAAACATCTTAGTAAACACAGGCAAAAGTTTCTGGTTAAAAATATAAATAAGAGTTTGAAATAATTTTTTTTTTAAATCCTGCTAGACTGGTTGATCTTGAAAATAACTGGCAGTAACATCACTTGCTAAGTTGTGGGGTCGACTTTTGCAAGAATTTTTCTTCATGTTAGCATATATTTACTAGCCCCTGCCAGATTTAGTTGGGGAGGGATATCTCTCATGTACAGTAGCATGAATGATGCCAAAAATAGCTCAGCTCTATCAGCACTCACCCCTTAGAGCACTTTAGACATCAAGGATCAACCCTGACCATCCCCCTTTTACTGAAATGGAGTAGTTGCCACTAAGAAAACATCCCCATGAAGTTGAGCTTGAATAAAAAAAAAATTTTTTAAATGAGCTTGAATTTTTTAAAAATATTACAAGCTTAAGAGTGTTAAGAGTGAATGATTTCTACCACAGACAACCAACTTATTTTTAGTGAGTTCAATTCTCACTAGTTGCCCCATACTTTTGGTCTTGTATTAAACTGGTCTCATGAATAGTGCCAAAAATAACTTGGTTTCATTAGTATTCCTCTTATGACACATCAGACATCAGGAATTGACTCTAACCATCCTTGGAGGCATTGCTACCAAGGGAACAGCCTCCATAGAATTGAACCAGATAATTATTCCTGTCCATAGATGACCAAAGATCTTACTTGTGCCATACTAGATAATTACTGTGAAAGGTAAGTGTTGAAAAACAAAATGAAACATTTAGTAGAGTGGATGGTATTAATTTAAGAGACACTTAATAAGCAGTTTGAGCACTAAGTGCTGCCATGCAAATAAAAGATTTTTATTTTCATGTTTTATAGCCAGATTTTTCAGAGAACTTTCCAGGATTTGGTGCAGCTTACAAACAGTAAATACTCTTTAATGATATTGTTAATCATGACAGGTTTTTAATAATTTTATCAACAACTGAAAATAAACCAACAAATCTGACACTCGTTGATTTTGAGATATTTGGCTGGATCTTAACTAAACGCTGTGCTTGTTTAGTCCTCGACTTACAATTTTTCAATTTGGGAATTTTAAACAGTAAAAACATAATTCTTAAGGGAAAATGAATAAAAAGGTCATTGAAAGGTAAACATTTAAGCTGAAAATTAAATGTTTATAGATGTGAGGAGACAAAAGATAAATATTTCCCTTAGAGAATGGGCATGTCCATTGGATGCCTCATAGGGTATCACATGACAGTCCCAGAAACCCATTCTTGACCTCTTTTGCTTCAGTTCTTTGAACAGTGGTGATATTGTCTCTTACTCTGCTAGAAAGAGGTGGAGTTATATGGTAATATTAACTACACTGGTCGAGTAGGCCATTTCTCATTTTGTATCTCCTCAACATACGGCTAGTTCATAGAACAATATGTGTCTATTTTTATCGGTTGGCACAGATTTGTATATGCTTTTTTAATACCACTGGTATGTATAAAAAGTAAAATTGACGACTGTAGTTGAGGGTGACCAGAAGGCTCCCGTTTCAATAGCTACTACACAGAGGTGTAGGGAAGGGCGCTACTCTTTTCCCTGGATTGCTCCACTTTACCCTTGATCCTTACCTTATATTGCTGAGTATTAAGCAAGGCAGTATCAAGTACCTTTCTCAAAGTCTTCGGTATGATGCGACCTGGGATTGAACCCAGGTCTTCCGGACCATTGGTGAACACTCTACCCACTAGGCCAATGAACCAGTGACTGGTATGTATATCATGTATATATTAAATGTTTCAGTATGTTTAAATGAGCTTATCTAGTTTTTTCTTTCATCTATTGAGTGTTAATATATCACAGATATATTAAGACTAACATTGGTCTTTAGTGAGTGAGGACTCAATTAAATATCTTTCTAAACTACAAGCACATCAATATGAGTAAAAAAATATTCAATAAATAAATGTTTGATAAACACTATCTGAAATTCAGAGAGATATCATTATCATGATTCTATTCTTTTTTTTTTTCAGATGAGTATAAATGGTTGATTTTATATATAAACAATTGAATACTTAAAAGTAGAACTGTAGAAAAGGAAGAGGAAGAAGAAGAGCAGTTGCCCCCACCAGGCCAAAGCGGGGAAGAGGGTGCAAATTTTCCTCTAACCTCATTGAGTGAGTGTTGTTTGCAGCATTATGTTAATGCTGTTGGTATGTCAGATCAGTTATTAGATGTTCAGCAAAGAATTCTCAATAAAAATCTGTAAGTTTGGTTTGGTTTGGCTTTATGGCACATCAACCATTGTAGGTTATTTAATGCCGAATCTATTTATATGCATATAAACAGTTCTATTTCAAACAATTCAGTTTAGTATAAGTACAGAGTTTAGTTCTATTTGACCCATAGATAAGATCCTACCAGGTGTTACTTCTCTGAGCCAGAGTGGACCTGGGAGTGATGGCAATAAAGGAGTACTCCATATTCCCCAAAGCTCCAGCATTATTGGAGTCTCACCACCAGATGGTTTAGTTTCATATCCAGGACACTTATTGGAGGAGTCTTACCTCTCTGCAGAGATGCAGTCGGTGTATTCTACAGCCCCCCAAAAATCTGAAAACAGTTTTTATAAACTGTGACAACCATAACTTGAACTTAGCATGTCTTCATAATGTTGCAAATCAGGAAACAACAGTTATTACTTTTTTGCAGCTATGATTGAAACCATTTATAATTTCTTTGCTCATTCAACAACTCAATAGAACAGAACTACTTAAATTCTTAGAGGACATATTTAACCAATCCCTCTGCCACAGGCAGGATGTGACAAAAGGTCATTTTTTAAGCAGAGTAAAACTGGTTTGAAATCAGAGTTTTCCTTCTTCCAGATGGGTTGCCTTACCAAGTCTAAAGAACCCAGTCTGCCCTACTATAGCAAGGAGAACAGATTGATTCGTGCCTTTTCCAAGGACATTAGCATGAAGTGAAATGCAAATAGTATGGTCCAGGATTTGAAGCTAGGTTGCTGATTCCATTTCCAAAGACAATAACTATTAGACTAAGCATACCTCCTCTTAGAGTAATTAGATGCGAATGGCAAAACAAGTGAAAGAAAATGTGGTGCTTATCATATTCTACAAAACCAGCTTAGATTTGATTTTTTTTTACAGACGCACTTGGTCTAGTGATTATCATTATCAGGGATGTAACTTCAAAACATCCCTGACTTAGCACAATCAGTAGAGGATTTTGGGCAAATTTAGCATTTTGAGGTTATTATTGTCATTTCTTGTAGAATTTGAAGTGTAGATAAATTAAAGTGGAGAAATGAGGTTGTTTAGTATTCGCCAATGGCCCGGGAGACCGGCATTTAATCCCATGTCATGTCATACCAAAGACTTTAAAAATGGTACTTGATACATGCTTATTTAACACTCAGCAATATAAGGTATGTATCAAGGGTAAAGTGTAGCAATCCAGGGAAAGGAGTAGTGCCCTCCCCTACACCTCGGTGTAGTAGCTACTGAAAAGGGAGCCTTCTGGTCGCCCTCGACTATGGTCGCCAACTTTACTTACTACATTTTAATTCACACGAATGCCTCTATGAAAGGCACAAATCTATCACTTCTCCTCTTCCAGCTATAGGAGGAGTCTCTGTAGCATAATGGCTAATATTGTTGGACTGTGACATAATAGGAAGCAATTTCAAACTCCAGTCACACAATTAAGTTCACTTTTAGACTAATACCTTAGGGAAAGGCATGAACCCTCAAACCCCCAGCTATGAGTTAAATAATATCACTACTATCACTACAAGGATGGCTTTGGCATTAAAAAACCCAACCAATGTGAAACAGAAGGATTGACCATCAAAAGAAGAAAAACATGTTTTAAATAAGCACACTGTGAAAATGCAACTGATGCTAGATTGACTGCTGAATAAAAAAATTGTTACATTATGAATGATGTTTATTGATCACTTGATTACAGAAATAACCAGAAGTGTCAATTTCTACTAGATGTGCTAAATATTGTTTCTGGAGATTTCAAAGATAGGAAATAGCAAGAAAAATGTTGTGAATAAAACAAAAAATACTATCCAGGTGACAGTATAGGGTGGAACAATAAAATTGTCGCCCTAGAAAAGACGACATGATTCCATTTCCGTTTAATGAAAACCGGTTTTCTTTTTTGTTGCAGACCATCTACTAGTTGGCCAGTAGTGTACAAATCCCAAGAGCGATAGGAGCCTTCTATCATGTCTGAAAGTGACACAATGTTCAACGAGTGAGATCAGAGATGCGCCGCTGTACAACTCATGCTCTCTACTGATCCAAGTTATGACAACAGGACCATTGCCAGCACCCTCAAAATGCAAATCTGGATTGCCACGAATAACAGGGACGTGCCCAGGATGATGAAAACAAAGTTTTCGGCTATGGTTATGGTCTTTGGTGTAGTTTCAAGTGTGGGCCACATCATGCCACCTCACATCTTCGAAGTCGGCTTGAAAGTCAACACCAAAGTGTACCTGAATGTGCTGAAGAGTGTGGTGATCCCCTGGGGCAATCAGGTGGCCAGTGGCAGACCCTGGGTGTGGCAGCAGGACTTGGCACCGGCCCACAAGTCCAAAGAGACCCAGGCTTGGCTTCAGAAGGAGTGCTTCGACTTTGTACCCTTCTCTCACTGGCTCCCCTCCTACCCTGACCTGAACTCAATGGACTACTTCGTTCGGTCATACATTGAGAACATCACTAACATGACCTCCCACAACACCAAAGCCAGCCTGATCACCACCATTGGCCGAGTATTTGCCGAGCTCCCGCTGGCGCTTGTGGAAAAGGCATGCTCTCAGTTTCGGATTCGTATCGAGGCGGTGATTGGGGCTGAAGGTGGCTACATTGAATAGATGTCAGCTCTACTACATAATCAAGTTACCTGAATTGATTTTTTCAATAAAAGTTTTAAAATAAAGCTGTAGTGTTGTTTTCTTTAGGACGACTATTTTATCGTTCCACCCTGTAATGGTCTAGAACTGTACAGAGAAACTAAAGACTGTAGAATATTAATGAATAAAAGAATACTGATTTTCCTGAACAAAAATTTGTAATTGATTTGCTCATATTCATCATTTTGTTCAGTTTGCTTTAATGGCATGCTACACCTTAATGGGTTATTTTATGCTGTTCTCTGTCTTTTTTACAAGCAACTATATGTCTTCAAGTAACTAATAATAAACATTTGCAAACAATTATAAAAAAAGTTGGCAACCTTAGTCAAGGGTGACCCAAAGGCTCCCTTTTCAATACCTACCACACCGAGGTGTAGGGGAGGGCGCTACTCCATTCCCTGGATTGCTCAACTTTACTCTTGATCCTTACCTTATAATGCTGAGTGTTAAGCAAGGTGGCATCAAGTACCATTTTTTAAGTCTTTCATATGACTCAACCTGGGATTGAACCCTGGTCTCCCGGATCATTGACAAACACTCTACTCATTAGGGCAAACTTCAAGTAAGTGTTTTTAATGCAAATAATGTTCATACATTTATATAGTTTGATTTGTACAGTGATATGGTTTCAAGTATTTTTAGCAATTATATGGCTTCAAGTAACTAATAATAATAATCCCTTGAAAACAATTATAGCTTCAAGTAACTATTCTTAATACAAATAATTTGTACACAATAATATGGTTTCAAGTATTCCTATCATATACTAATAAGCCCTATATGACCCATAGATGTGCCCCAAACAGGTACTACAACTATGGGTCAGAGAGGAACTGGGAGTAATGGCAGGAACAGTCAACTCTATACTCTCCAGGTCCCCTAGAACTGGAGCCTCACCACCAGATTCAGTTTAGTGTCATACCCATTACATCTCTATTCTTGAGAGGATCTTACCCACCTGCAAGGGATTCTAAGCTCCACTGACAGGATCATTTCAGATGGTGAAGATGTTTTCTCAAGTTTAATAATCCCTTTGCACATTTTGCTAATAATTAAGGTTCTGTTGCTAGTTAAAAAAAAGGTCTTTCACCAAGCTAACATTAACATCTCAAGAATGACCAATTAACTTTACTATATTGAAAAAACATTTTTTAAAATAAATAATATATATAAACACCTAATACATTAAATTTTGATAGTTTAATTCAAGAGCCCCCAACCTGCAGCATTTTCCAACTGATGTTTTATGTTCTGATATAGACTGAAGGACAAATTTGTTTTTTATATAAAGAAAGAAAAATCAATTATAGGGTGTTTTAGAAAAATTGATATCATATATTAATCTAACAACTTGACCAATTTTTGTTCAAATAATCTCAAATTTTAATAGAATGAGTAAAAGCAATTCAAAATTCTACATTTAATTTTTTTTTTTGTGCAATTCACAAGAAAAGAAAAGGCATTTTGTGTGTTAGAGTATGTTTGAAAACAACTGAATTAGATTGCAGCTTGCCTTTGTGAGAGAATTCACTAAAAATGCACCAACTGCAATGAAGATTTGGACATGAAACAAAAAGTTCAAAAAAGAAACACTGTCTGCGAAAGACAAAAGTATGACACTGGAGCCTGGAGAGAGTTGATCAGCTGAGAGCAAGCAGAATAAGTAAACAGGGATAGAATTGTATTCTTGTGAAAATTTAAGGTACTGAACAAAGAAAACATTCAGAAACCCAAAAGATGAAATGTTTTAGACAAATAGCTGGGCTTGAGTGAAAATAATAAGTCTGGATTGTTACTTAGATTGTCAGAAGTAAATAGATTTATTTGCAAATGACTTGGAGAGTCTAGACAAAGAAAAAAAAGATTAAAAAGATAGGTAAAATCAATTTGGCAAGCAGACAGGGTCATCTAGCCTGTTTATGAAATTATCAGAAAAGGTAGGATTGTTTTCATTAGAAAAATATTAGTTTTATAATTTTGGGACCTCTTCTCTGCCTGCACTTTAGAAAACATATCCATCACGAAAAACAATTGTGTCTACCTAGAGACAAGAGATAGATTGAATATAAAGAGAGTTGGAGAAATAAGGGTGTTCTAAGACCCTGCTGGTATCAGGTATGGGTAAGGGGTATAAATTAAAGTAGGTTGAAATTGAGAGAGTGGATCCAGCCCTCTGAATATAAAAAGGGGTTGGACAATTTCTTAAATTTGGAAAAGCTGTTTTAAAGAAAATTGAAATAATGGGAAAATGACATTAAGAAAGAAGAGGTAGCTGAGCCACTATATTCCAGTCAACCTCCACACCAATTGAATACCAGATTCAAAATAAGATGAGAATTTTAACATTTCAGAAGTCTACTAACACCACTGATAGTATCCACATCGATTTACAAGACCTCCTGAATTTGAGACCTAATGCCAGCCTCAGAATAGTTAAGACTTAACTTACTATTAGACCATTTACAATGATGCTAATTTCAGTGTCACTTGACTAAGACAGTAATTTGAATGGTTCAAACTACTGTATACAACAAATGATATAGACAAAAAGAGTTGTTCTGATGTAACCACTGGCAGTCAAGCTGTTCATCACTTCAGTGACTTCATCAAGCGACTTTCACACTGGTGAGCAAAATACTAAGAGGACAGATGAATGGATGGTCATGAAGAACACTGATGCAATCAACCCAA
This sequence comes from Sepioteuthis lessoniana, assembly GCA_963585895.1. Lineage (NCBI taxonomy): Eukaryota > Metazoa > Mollusca > Cephalopoda > Myopsida > Loliginidae > Sepioteuthis > Sepioteuthis lessoniana. The sequence goes on from CAUZXS010004236.1 coordinate 99,389, forward strand.
GTGGAACCATGCCTTATATGATACCACTGGTGGCTCCTCATCAATCTGTTACATTATTGGTCGCAGATATGTCAGGATAGACCCAGAAGGATTACATTAACTGGTTGTTGTGACCTGGAATGACTCAGCAAGGTTACAAAAGGAACTGGACTACCAATTTAATTAGTGCTGGGTCACAGGTGCACATACTGAAAACTTGTGAAATTTTCATAAAATAAACATACCTTTATATCTCTCATTCAAATTTTGATGAATAAATCTATTTTGCTTAACATAGCATTTAATTTCATTTGCCTAGACTATGTAGTTACACAGATATTTATAGCTGAAATGATATCAATCTTTTTAAAACACCCAGTACTTTTTATTTTACATATTTTTTTTAAACTAAGACAAAAAAAAAAGTAAAATATTTTACTTTCAGGTGATTAAATAGTGAAGGGCAAAATTGTAATTGAGATCTCTAATTTTCACTTCTTTTTTATCTAATCTTTTTCAATTATCATTTTATCATGGAACATTCAAATGTTCTTATGCAAATCCAATCAGGAAGAAATAATATTAATCAGTAGTGATGAAAACAGCTGTAAAAATTAGTGATTATATATGATACATTTTTCATGAATTAAGTTGCAGAAAGATAAGACTATTTTTAGGAAATATGAAATATTTTTTATATTTTCATACTTCAAATATAGCTCTTCTTTTTTTTTTTAAAAAAAAAAAAAAGACTTCCACTTCCTCACAAAAATAATTTTATCTTTATAAAGTTGTTTATGTATTAGAGTGAATAAAAAGTTTTACAATATTTTAGTAGTACGTGCTAGTTTGTGGCATGTATATCACATGATCAAAGCAGTTTTACCTATGGAAAAACATTTGTTATGTAAAAGCCAAAGGAGCAATTGACCTTAATACAGTAACCAAATGATTTAAAAAATTTCACTTGGCTTCGAGGAACCTCGATGATCAGGCAAGGTAAAGTAGACCTAAAACCATGGATTCTGATGCTGAGCTCCAAGCCATAGAGGCAAATCCAGCAAGTAACACAGAGAGTATCAGGTGAACTCAACATTTTAGTCAAGTATGGTTCACTACCTTCATGGCCTCAGCAAAGTCATCTGGAGCTGCTGAACTATAATCTCCTGTTGTCAAATATTACACAACTTTTCACTCACCCTAGTAGCAAACTTGTCTGAAGAATTAATCTCTCAGAAAGTTGACTTGAGAATTGATATGTTAAAGAAGAAATTCTTATATCTATTCTAATATACTGGAATTTGTGCATTTGTCTGTTTTGGTCCAAGGATCACTGCCAAAAAGAAAATCCCAAGTATCTGATTCTTGGCATAGATATTTACTTGACCTTGAAACTGTTACATCTATACAACTACTACTACTATGCTAAAATTTATACATTTGTGTGGTACGTTTGCCGAAGGATTATGTAAAGTCTCAAGGACTTGAATTTTTCCATGAATATTGTCTTGATCTTGGGCTCTGACACAGACTAAGCTAAGTTGACCTCTGAGGTTATCTGAGGTCATTAGAGGTCAATCAGATGGCAAAATATACTATTTCTGGCTAAATGGAATTATATATAAAATTTCTCGTGGGACACATGGTGTAATGGATAAAGTGTAGGTCTGAAAGTGCTTCTGAGTGAAATTATCTGGAGGTCCCAGGTTCAATCCAACCTACAGGTAAGATAAAGAATACTTACAAGAATGCTTAACACTTGTACCTGGTCGTGGTTAATAGAATTAGAACAATCTACCCCCATAGATAAATAAAGGGTTCAGTTTGAAGTTTTGCTCCTGAGTTTGACATAAGACACCTGAAGAAGGCCAAATTGTGCATTGGCTGAAACATTGTGAGTATAACAAGGAATTGTCAGAAAAAACAATAGTCCCGGTATTCTAAGAGATAAAAATTATCAGGTTTCATCTCAGAAATTTAGGCAAGTATAAAAAAGTTTTTTGATTTTAGAAATGGTGGGATGTATGATATTAGAACTATGTTTTTCACAGGACCAACTATATTTTTTATGTTGATGAGATTAAAAAAGAAGTCTAAATATTTACAAAAGACAAAAAAAATCCCAAACTAACAAACTAATCAAAAATGTTCTTTATCTCTAAAACTCTTTTTGCTGTGTATTTATAATAAGTTCATATTTCTATATGTATAGAAATTTGCTCAAATATACATCAAATATATATCAGAATAATTTCATTAAAACATTTTGCTTCTTTTTTTCTCCAAGTAACTCAGTTAGAAATACTTATTTTTAATTGTAATATCTTTGTATTACTAAGAATTCTATCTGAATTTATACTCTATGGTTAAAAATGGTTACTAAATGAAAAATGAAAATCAACTCAAAGTTCAGATCTTCATTGGTTTTATTTATTTACAAGAAAAAGACACAGCAGGATAATATTATAGTAAAAACTTAAAAATACTGAACAATAATATTTAAACCTAAAATAGATAAGAATGTTAGAGTAGGACTTAGTGGCTTTTTTTAGTAGCAAATTGTATAAAATTATTTAATTTTACAAAAGTATAATTATCTTTTAATCTATTTTACATTAAAATGTTCTTGTTTGGTGTTTTTTTTAATTGATTTATTGATTGATTTTAACAGCACCTCAACCTGTCTAGGGTTATTTTATGCCTAGAGGTTGTACATTTATATTTACATTTTTTTTCCTAAGAGATTTTTGCACACAATTACATGATATCGAGTATTCCTATCTAAAACAAATAATTTACTAACAATTGTATGGTTTCAAATATTCCTATTTAATACTAATAATTGTATGGTTTCAAGTAATTATTCCTATATAATAATAGTCATTTGTTTGCACACAGTTATATGGTTTCAAGTAACTGATAATGATTCTTAGTAAAGAATCATAACTTCAAGTAACTATTCTAAATACAATTTACAGTTATGTGGTATCAAGCATTGCTATCAAATATGAATAATTTTCAAACAGATAACAACACTTATGTATAAAAATATAATCTATTTCTTTTCTTTTCCTTTTTATAACAAAATGTTCAAAATAGTGAAGTGAAGGAGAGAGTTGAAGACAGCTAAGTTTGCATACACACCGAGGCGACAATGTGGTTTTTCTGTGAAACCTCTCTGCCTTTCTACTTAGTTCTGTTTTCATGAGACTATTACAGGGCCAACTAAAAACATCTAATCATCTCAGCTTCTATATGTTTTTTTTAACTTTTCAAGGTACCCCTTCTTTCTTCTGGGATCATGCCTGCTTTCAACTTTAGCAAACCTGTTTCTTCACATTCCTCTTTTTGTGCATCTAGCATTATCTCAAGGTATTTAATCATATTAATTTCCACCCATTTCTCTGTTTTCAAGAGTCTTGTACAGCTCAGGCCTTTCTTTACCCCTTTCAGCTTTGGCAGTCTGGCGCAAGGCCAGAACCCAGGGCAATATGGAATCTAGTGACTTTTCCACCAATCTCCTTCATTCTCAATGGGTCCAAAATCTTCAAGTCTCTTTCCAACACTACCACTTTGGGTCAGAGTAAACCTGAGAGTAATGGCAATAAAGGGCTACTACAGAACTGGAGCTCAACCATCTGATGCAGTTTAGTGTCACATACTTAGGAGAAGGTACTCATAATGTAACAGTTATTATCATAGGAAATAAACTTGGCTACCCAAGATCAAATCATGGACATGGCAGTTTGCATTTCACATAGCGCTAAGACTTTTGGAAAAAAGTATAAATCCACCTATTCTCCCATTAGCTATGGGTAAATAGTAGGATAGACTGGTTTTTGTAACCTTGCTACTGCAACCAGTCAAGAAGGAAAAACCTTAATTCAAACACCTAAATTCTGCTTTAAAAAATTGACCTTTTGTTGCATCCTGAAAGGTTGGGAAAAAACATAGCCAGGATACCTCTTTTGGATGGGGAGTGGGGGATATCTTACCCCTTAACAGAGAATACAGACATCATGTTCCAAGCCCCACCAACAGGGCACAGGTATTTTTAAAAAGTTTTTACAATAATTTTAATATTTATAGGTACACATTTTTTTTGTTGGTTTTTTTCTTCTTTATGTGACGATTACTAATAAAAGTGGTTAAAATATCTAAAATTTAAATTTTTCAACATAATCTTTAATAGTTCAATGAAAATAATATTTTTTCATTTCTTATAGATTATTAAATTACAATGTCTATGATATCACAATTCAGTATGTTAGTCACTGTGCTATAGAGATTCTCCTCACTAAAATAAAAATTCATATTTCTGTTACTTGATGAAATATAAAAGTTACACAATAAAATTCTAAAGAAATTGACTTTTTTGAGGTTGCTTGAGTTTTACTAAATTTATCACAAAATTAAAATCATTGCTTTGGGTAAAAATTTGACAGTAATAATAAGGACCACAATGTTTCAAAATAATAGGTATTTGTTTCTGTTAGTAGAATTTAAATTGTTGATTGTAGCTAAGATAAGAGATGAATAAAAACAAAGAAAAATGAAATACTTTTGTGTTCAACAGTAGGCTAAATGAAAGGAAATAGCTATATATTCAGGACTAAAATATTCAAATATTTCAGACAAACTAAAAATAAAAAGCAATGCAATGTAGGTTTATTTTCAACTAATTTAGTAAAAAAAATGATAGAATATAATTCTCAATGGTTCTTAAATGATACTTATAAGAATTATGTAAAAGTAAATATAATTTTATTTTTCAAACTGTTAAAATTCTTTTACTGATATCAAGAAAGACTGTGTACAATAAAAAGAAAGTGTATTAGTTTTTTCTGTGCTAATTAAGAGAAAAATTATGATATACTTGAGTACTAATAGCTATAATAATGTAAATCTTACAAGCAAAATGACTACTGAATATTTTTAACATGTTTAGAAAAACTCCTTTCAAGCATAGTACAACTAAAAATGCTCACCTAACCAATACAAAAATGACAAAATCTCAAGCCTTGCAGACTTTTAATGTCCATAACCTTAAGTTAACCCTTTCACTGCTACATTTACCAATCTTTAGTAGCACCCAGAATTGCATCTTTCAGCAAAATATAAGTCTAAAAAAATGTTGCTTGAACAGTGATGGATGTTTTATTAAAAATATAATAAAGCATCCATCACTATTCAAGCAACATTTTTCACCATCTTAAAATCCTGATGAAGTTTTTTAAAACCAAAATGTTTCACATTGACTTTCCATTATAATTCATCACTTTTGGATAACTTTGTTTTTCTATTTTCTTCATTTACCAAGTAGCACTCAGTGTTGCATTTTTCAGCAAAAACAAGTCTAAAAAAAATAAATAAATAAATAAAATAAAAAATAAAGACATTACTTTAAATAACTATAAAGTCATATAATAATTTAAGTATTATAGACTGGTTTTAGAATTTTTGAATAAAATCAGTAAATTTCCTGCCTTGTTCTTTTTTTTATAATTTGTATCTGTAATATCATTTATTTATGTAAAGTAGTCCAGAAGACAATGTCAAAATTAGGGTCAAAGTAATCAGAAACTTCCCTGCAAAATTCCCCAATAGTTGGAAAATATGAACCAGCAAACAAAACATACAATGAAATTTGATTATAGTTGTGCATAAAATGGCACTAGGAATACAACTATTGTTATAAACAATAATAAAATGGTTAATATGGATTTTAAATGTATAAAAAGTATTTTAATTTACTGACTATGAAATAGCATGTAATTAAAAAAGTGAATGAATAAATAGCTAGGGAATGCCATGGTTAAGTTTCAAGTAGTTGAATTCACTTTTTAATGTCAAATCATTCTTACTATTTAGAAAAGTATTTTACTTTAAATATTATATAAAGTTTTGAGTTTCATTCATCATTTTAAATAATGTTATCAAGAATAAGAAATTTGATATTAAATGAATGAAAGAAATAGATACAATGAAAAAAGTATAAGCCAAAGAATCATAAGATGCAGACAAAACCTAATTTTTATATCTAAAAATAGTATTTGATAATCTCGACATCAATTGTTGAATAATATCATGACTGACATTACTGTTGCTTATGAAATCCCTCATTCCCATCCTATCAGTCTTTTTTCTTTTTGGTTCATAATAAGATTCAATCCTTCACTCAACATTTATTAGATTCGGGAAGTAATATTTAAACTTCTATTCTAATACTTACTCATTAACATCAAAAATATAGTTGGTCAAATGAAAAACATGGTTCTGATATCACACATCCTACCATTCAAGAGATTAAAAAACATTTTTGTACAAATTTTATATCTCATTTCATCTAGTCGGAAATAAGAAAGTTTGCCATCTGATTGACCCCTAATAAACTCATGTACTGGTTGGAGGTTTGAATACAGTTTTCCTTCTTCTAGGCTGGTTGCTAAAGAGTCCTGTCTGGTATGTTATTTACCCATAGCTGGAAGAAAGAAGAGATAAATTCATGCCATTTTCAAAGGGCATTAGTGCAAAGTGAAATTCAAACAGACTTGTCTGGATTTTGAATTCAGCTAAATAATTCCATTTTTCATGAAAATAATCATTACGCCAACCACACCTCCAATTAAGAAATAGTTTACAATTAAAATCAAAACCATATTTTATATATATATATATATATATATATATATCATATTATCTCTCTGTCTATTTCTCTCTCTCTCTCTCTCTCCAAGGGTTGAGCACTCTCAAGAGGAATTACCGGCTGCCACTCACATAATGCAAAGCTCTTCTAATGAATTGAGCACTTCGGTTGCCGTTAAGCACATATGTAAACTAAGGAAAAATAATACATATGTGTTGAAATCCCTTTACTTATGCTGAGACTGTTGATGGCTCTGTGGTAAGATATCTGACTGGTGTAAAGTAAGCCGGGTTTTGATCCCAGCTTGAAGCATCTCGCATATCTAGCCACACTGATGAGTTATGATACAATGAAAAATCATGTCTGTGGATAACTATATATATATATATATATATATATATATACACACACACACACACACACACACAAACACGTGCATACATAGATAATTATATTAACTCACTCTCTCTCTCTCTGTATATATATATATATATATATATATGGTTGATTAAATAAGACTGACACTTTGTGTCTACCTATTCAATATTTGATTTGTTCAAATCTTCATGAGTCATTTGACTCTTGGATGGAGGGAATGAATTTAAGGTACCATATTTAAAACACTGCTTAGATATACATTCTTTATATATATTTGTTAGTTGGTTGTATTTTACAGAATATCAACCTTTATGGGTTATTTAATGCCAAATCCTGTTTATATATATTAAATATATGATTTGTAAACAAACAGTTCGGAGGGAAAATTTTTTTAAAAAAGCCAGGGCTAATTTGTTTGCACAAAGTTAAATGGTTTCAAGTATTGCTATATAATACTAATAACTTTATTTGCACACAGTTAAACTATTTCAAGTATTGCTATCTAATACTAATAATTCTGTTTGCCACATTTAAATGGTTTCCTGTATAGTGAATTATTAAACAATATTATTTGACTCATAGATGGGACATTAACAGGTACTACCACTCCAGGTCAGAGTGGACCTGGGAGTAATGACAGTGAAAGGGTACTCCATATTTCACAACTGGAGCCTCACCATCAGATGGTTTAGTGTCACATCCAGGATACTTGTTCGGGGGTGGAGGGATCTTACTTCTCTGCAGAAATGCAGTTGCTATATTCTACATTTTATTATATAATCATATTATCTCTCTCTACATATATACATGATCATATTATACACACACACACAGCCATATATATATATATATGCACATACATAGATAGGATTATATTATCCCTATATATATATATTTTACATAAAATTGTTTTATCAAAATAGCTACTACTTAAGTCAGTGGTCAAAAACAAATTCAAAGAATCCCTTTTTAATTCGAAAAATTTATATAAACCATTATTGGATCTAATATAAATGCCTATTGGATATGAGGGGAAAAATCAGGTTAGTTCATGTGCATCTGATAATCATTGTGCTGCAGTTAATGTTGCCTCTCAAGTCTTTTTTGTTCCAGGCAATGCCAGAAATCACTACTAGTGTGATAAGAAAACTAATTATAACATGAATTTACCATATATGATTTGGTGCCCATGGTGTAATGGTTATCGTCATAGGAAATGGATGCGGCGACACAAGTTCAAATCCTGGACCTGACTGATTGCATTTCACATAGCACTAATACCCTTGGGAAAGGTATGAATCTGATAACTCTCCCTCCAGCTATGGGTAAATAGTAGGACAGATTAGGTTCTTCAGCCTTGGTGAGGCAACTAGTCTAGGAGAAGGAAAACTCTGAATTCAAACCTGTTAAACTCTGCTTAAAAATTGACCTTGTGTCATATCCTGCCCAAGTGGAGGGGTTAGTAAATATGTATAACATGAATTTACTATAAATATTAAATCTTAAGCTTATTATTATTATATTATATTGTTATAATAATGCAACATGCTGCATACAAATTATAGTTGTTCCATCGAAAAGATTCACACTTTAATTTTCAACTTCCAATTTGTACCAAGTTTGATTATTTAACTTGACACCAAATTATCTTTGATGCTACAAAAGAGTCAAAGAGTATAAAATAAAAATAGCCTCAATTTTTCAAATTCTTTTCATTGCACTAGACAGAATTGTAGTATCTTTGGATATCTGTAGTTGACATTTGTATACTACATTTTCTGATTTTTGTAGGTTTTAATTTTGTTTTTTTTTTATTGTAGTGCCTCCATTGTAATGATTGGATTCAGTCAATACTGACAACAGAAGTAACAGCTTTTACTACAAGTGTCTGGTTAGATGAGTAATTATTGGAAAGTGATATCTTTTTAAAAGTTCTCAAATACCTTTTTTTTCATCAGCCATTGTAGCATGCCAGTGAAATGATATATAATATAATTATAAGTGTATAATATGCACTTTCTTTGCAGATTTTTAAGCCTAAAAGCTTTGGGTATGTATTACACACAAGAGATAAATATTACCGTTTTTTTCCAGCCACATGCATCTGCATATTCAGGACGGCATGAACAAAAGTAAATTATATCTATGATCCGAATTAACTAATGTGTAACAAACACTTCTGTTTCATACCATGACAGAGAAATAACCACTAGAATGTGTGTTTGTTTACAACTTGTTTCTTCTGTTATGAACTTATTTTCACCCAAAAATTTATTACATTTTGGTGTGAATACATTTTTGCCTTTACCCTAAATAAAGATTGAATTTTGTTTTGAAACATTATATACACTACATAAATTCTTATTTTAAGTTGATAAAAACTGGATGAATTTGAACAAATGTTAAATTTAGAATAAATTTTGCTGCTAAAATTTCTAAAAAGTCAATGCATACTGAACAGATGTTTGTTTTTTTCAGAATTTCATAGCTGAAAGTAAAGATTTAGTATTGTACATAAATGTATGTTATACATTACTACTTATAGAAAGTGATATTTGATGATAGAAAAGAACACAGGCAAAAATGAATTCATGCCTTCCTCAAAAGCACTAGTGCATAGTAAACATGAATATAAATTCTGTTCATCCATTCTATTGTTTGTATTCCAGCACTGCCTCAATTTAGGCCAACTAAGTTTTTATCTTACTATAAATTCATCAAATATCTCTTTGTTCTTCTCTTGGAGAAGTATAGTGAGAGCTAGGAGCACCAAATTTTTTGTGCTTACCTCAGAGCTCATTTTTAGCATATTAGATTTTGAAAATTTAAAAACATTTTAAGTTTTTGGCAAGGGGCCTAATAGAGAATGTAAGTACAATGCTAAACTGGACTATAACTTTGTATCCATCTGGTTAATTAAACTGAATCTTCATCTTTTTGTTTAACCATAAAAAGTAGACATGTATTTAAAATTTTCCTAGTTAGAAACCAAAATTATTACCTTCTTTTCAGACTTATTTTTTTCAATCATGAAAAAAAATTCAAGACTTTAAAAATGTAGCATGACAAGTAATTAACATCAGGGAGCCATAAATATTAACTGCTTAATTTTTATAAGACCTTACTATAACATTTTGGTATTCATAGCTTAAAATCTCACTTATAGGCGAAGTGTTCACCTAATATCTATAATCTGGAAAACAAAATTAACACAAAAATCATATTGTGATTATATGTGCAATGTGTCATGGCTGATACAGAATTATGGCAAATAATCATCATATGACAAGTGCAGAATAAGTATAATTTTAACATTTAAGAAACTTAATACATGCACTCAACATTTACAGTCTCTGCATGTGAAATATAATAGGATGGAAATATAAAGAACGATGTATAATAAGTAATCACAGAAATTTCTCACAACTAACTGAAATGGGGGGAAAAAAAAAAGAAAGAAAAAAAAATCCGCTGCTGCTGATTATATCTTATTTCAATTACTGTTTGCCTCCCTGACATTTTTTAAATGTCATGGAGGAAAAGCAATAAGAGTTAATTTAAATTTTTGGTCTTTCTGAATTTTAAAAAGACCAAGAATATTATCTCAATTTTTTTAAAAATCTCACTTTATAAATTTTTTAAAACTATTTGGTTGTTTGGGAGGAAAATGGTCAATTTTACATTTAAATGTACCTTATATACTAGTGTAATGAAAAATTTTATAAGATTACAAAGGGTCATTCATTACATAAGATACATTTTTGAAACTTTGAAGTTTACCTTGTTCTTAGACCTAACCTTACAGCAACTTCATAGAAAGTGCCACCACAGCCAATTCCTACACAAAGCCTATTAGTTAAAAGGATAAAGTTTTTATTTAACATTGTTTACTATTTATAATACCTGTGCATATATTATATACAGATATTATGAATAATAAAGTTATGAAAAAAACTTCATTAACTTAAAGCCTTTGTTTAGGCATTATCTAGGCTATATAGAAACAAGTTGGGTCAAACTAACAGGAAATTAAACTGAGTCATGGATATGATGGCCTATGTTTTTGAAATATTAACCTAGGATTGTGATTGTTTATATCATTCTATGATATGCACAGATGTTAGATTCCAGCACAATAATAAACAACTTAATTCATTAGTTATATTTGGAATGTCAAAGTAAACACAGTAAGCTACATCAAGGTTTAGACTACATTGTTTATTTAGGTATTGTATTGAATTTGATTGTATTACATTAGTTTTGAAAGTATAAATAAGTGTTCAAATATTTTCTTTTTATGTCATTGAATGTTGAAGAAATATTTTTGTAGGCTAGCATAGCCAAAAGTTAGAGGTTGCTCATTACATGAAATATATGATAAAAACACCTTAGGGGTTCTTCATTACTTGAGTATATAAGATAAAATAAAATCAGTCATTATTCTTCAACTCACCTAATATAAAAAGGAATGACTATTAAACAAATTCCATATATACATTATTACTGTGTAAAAAGGCTTACACATTGATTGAAAAAATTACATTACTCTATGTAATGAAACATAATAAGCTAAAACATAAGATATGATAAACGTAGTATCAATAAACGTTTAAAATAATCATAAGATTTATACAATTAAAAACAATGTGATAAAGTCAAACATCAGTCCACAAAGAATATAAGAAATATCAGACCATTATTATACAAGAAACAATATATTATTGGATCTTGTCTTACCGGCTTTGTAAAAATTGTTGATTGGAAGAAATTAAGTTTTCCTCCTTACGGATAGATTCTGCAATTCTAGGTCTGCCTCAAAAGTGTTTCTTCTTGCTTAGACAAACCAGAAAGAAATTTATGAAAAAATTCAATTGTTGGTTATCAGATTCACACACCATGTGACCTGAAAGATAACCAAAGAAAAATGTAAATGAAAGCCAGAAAAGTTAAGTCTAATAAACAAAACATTCAGACCAAGTCAAAACATTCAGGTGAGTCAAAAGTTTTGCAATATTTTGGTACCTGTTAGTTTGTGATGCATATGTCACATGACAGAAGCAGTTATAGCTGTAGCAGGTACCAGCTGTGATTGATAGTATTATGGTAGCTGGTGCACTAAAATGTGTATTGCCTCATTCCATGCGATTTGAAAGCTGCATAGATGAATGTGCAATGTCTAATTTGAGAACTTATGTCTTATGCTTGAACTGGGTCAAAATGCTGCAAAAGCAACCAAAAACATTTGTTGTATGAAAGGCGAAGGCACAGTTGATTACAATACAGTAAGCAGATGATTGAAAATATTTTGCTTGGCTTGTAAGAACCATGATGATCAGACAAAGGTCAGATAACCCTAAAACTGTGGATTTTGAGGCTGTGCTCAAAGCCCTAGGGGCAAATCTGGAGAGTAGTACTCGGAATAGTAGTCCAGTGTGCTTCATCACCATCATGACCTCACATTATCAAAATATTGCAAAACTTTTGACTCACCCTAGTAAATAAAAAAAAGAAAGAAATGAGAAATATTAGAGATTACACTAATATTTGTATATAAAAGATATGCTCCAAAAATAAAATCTCCAATCTATTTTCCTGGAAACTACAACAGAAACAGAGAGCACAATAATACCACTGGATATAGCAATTTTTCAAGCCTTCTTGCCATGTTTGTAATTCACTTTTCTCAGTAGCATTGACTGTATTATTGTCAGAAAAATGTTGTTCTTGTAGTCCATCTTTCACTGGCCTGATTTGTGTGGATGATGAGCTGATCAAAGAACTCTTCATTTTGTGGGTTGACAACTATGTTAAACATGGCTTGTCATTTATTGTTGCCACTGTAGAAATGCATTACCCAATGTTTAACTGTGCTCACATTCACTGTTTGAATTTCATTACATTCAGGAAGTGTCAATGAATATAAGTAAGTAAGCTAACCATAGTCAAGGGTGACCTGAAGGCTCCCTTTTCAATAGCTACTACACCAAGGTGTAAAGGAGGGCACTATCTCTTTCACTGGATTGTTCCACTTACCCTTAATCTGTACTTTATCATGCCGAGTGTTAAGCAAACAGGTATCAAATACCATTTCTTGTCTTTGGTATGACTCAACTTGGAATTGAACCCTGGTCTCCTGAGTCATTGGTGAACACTCTAATCATTATGTCAATGAATATAAGTAAAATTGGCAACCTTAGTCGAGGGTGACCTGAAGGCTCCCTTTTTAATAGCTACCACACTGAGGTGTAGGGGAGGGTGCTACTCCATTCCCTGGATTGCTCCACTTTACCCTTGATCCTTACCTTATAATGCTGAGTGTTAAGCAAGGCGGAATCAAGTACCATTTTTAAAGTCTTTGGTATGATGCGACCTGGGACTGAACCCTAATCTCCCAGACCATTGGCAAACACTCTAACCATTATGCTAATGGATTGGTTACAATTTTGGAGCTCCCAGTATCTGTGATAGTTTACATAGAAATAAACCAGAAACATTATGAATGGAGATCCCTTTGTATGTGTGGAAGATATTGGCATTTTTACTCAAGATGACTGTCATAAAAATCAGCCATTAATTCCTAAACATCAGTTTATAGAAGTTCAAGGACTGAATTTATTTGTGTATAAGATGCATTATTTTCCAAATTTTTCAGTAAAAAAATTAAGGATGCATATTATACATGAGAATTAACTTTTGGGGGGTCAAATGTCTCACCATATTCAGGACAGGATGACAGAAGGTAAATTATATCTTTAGTCCAAACTACACTATTACAGAGAAATATCCACTGGAATGTGTGTTTGTTTATAATTTTTTTTCTCTTAATGTGAGCATATTTTCACTGCAAGCTTGTAACCTTTTTGTGTGAACATAGTCCATGTGTTTTCTCAAAATACTGTGTAAATTTTGTGTTTTTAAGTCATAATGTAAACTATATAAATTCTTATTCTTAGTTACTACAAACCAATAAAAAATTGAACAAATGCTAAATTTTGCTGCTAAAAATTCTAAAAAGTTAGTGTATAATACATGATAATTTTTTCCCCAAAATTTTGAAGTCCAAAGTTAAGTTGGTTGGTTGGTTGGGTTTTGTGGCATATCAAACTTTGTAGGTTATTTAACGCCAAATCCATTTTTATATAAATAATCAGTTCTATTTCAAACAATTTAGTTTAGCATGAGTACAGTTTAATTGTCAAAAACATTTCTAATTCGAGCTATTCAGTTTAGACAAACAGTTCTAATTCAAACAATTTAGTTTAGTATAAATACAGTTTCAATGTCAAAAACTGTTCCATTTCAAACAATTCAGTTTTGCAATTTAGTTCTATTTGACCTGTAAATAGGACCCTATCAGGTGCTACCACTTCGGGCCAGAGTGATGGCAATGAAGGGGTACTCCGCATCTCCCAAAGCTTCAGCATTACTGGAACCTCACCGTCAGATTGTTTAGTATCATATCCAGGACACTCGTTTTGGGGGAGTTTTACCCCTCTGCAGAGAAGCAGTCAATGTATTCTACAGCCCCAGACGACTGGGCAACCAAAGTTAGGAGTATGTGTTATACACAAAAGATTACAGTATATACCAACCACTTTCCTTTTCTTTTATATTATCAGCCCAGTTAGCTGGGGCTATAGAATATGCCAATTGCATTTCTGCAGTGGTATGACCTCCCCAACGAGTTTCCTGAATATGACACAAAACCATCTGATAGTAAGGATCCAGTGCTAGAGCCTTAAGAAATGTGGAGTACACTTTCATTGCCATTACTCCTAGGTCTACCCTGACCCAGACTGCTACAGCAGTTAGGATCCCAACTATAGGTCAAATACAACTGTTAAATCATTTACTATACTTAAAATCATTTAACTGTGCGCAAACAAATGATTAGTATTAATTTGAATTAGTATTGGATAACAATGCTTGAAACCATTTAACTGTGTGAAAACAATAAATAAAAATAATTGAAACCATTTAACTGAGAGCAAACAAATGAGCTGTGGCTAATTTAAAAATGTTACCAAGAAACTATTTATTTACAATTCACACACATGCACACACACACACACACACACACACATATATATATATATATATATATATATATATATATATATAGAATTAGGCATCAAATAACCAACAAGGGTGGATATGCCATAAAACCCTATCAAACCAAGACAAGAGGCTCTTGATAGGATATGATATATATATTGATGATAGAAGTCTTATGTATTAGTGTGCTTTCTATTCTCTTTCACTGGAACAGATTTTATTCTAAACTCTTTCTATACATACATATATATATTGTATCTTAAGAACCTATTGGTCATATATATATATATGACCAAGAGGCTCTTAAGATATAATATGTATGTAGGTATAGCAACAGTTTAAAATAAAATCTGTCACAGTGAAAGTGAACAGAAAGCACACTGACTTCTACCATCAATTCACAGTCAATTTTCAAGAATATATACCCTGTCCTTACTAGATTAGTACTTCAGGAATGTGGGATTTTAAAAGATATAAACAACAACAACAAAAATGAAACAAAACCACTGATATGATGAGGTCCAAAACTTATGTGATAATTGATATATATATATATATATATATATATATATATATATATATATTATAAAAAAGATTAAATAAATAAAACAAGACAAATATAACATAAAAAATAAATAAAAATAGATACCAAGTGATGCACTTCTTTTTTCCCTTGTCACATGTAGACTTTATTTTAGGACATCCTTATATTGAATTTTTAAAGTCTATTATTTAATGTTTGGGACGGACCATTGGGCTAATGAGTAGAGTGTTCGCCATGGCCCAGAAGATGGGGGTTCAATCACAGGTCGAGTCATACCAAAGACTAAAAAAATGGTAAAGGTAAGGATCAAGGATAAAGTGGAGCAATCCAGGGAATGGAGTAGCGCCCTCCCCTACACCTCGGTGTAGTAGCTATTGAAAAGGGAGCCTTCAGGTCAGTCTCAACTAAGGTCAACAGCTTTACTTTTTATTTAATGTTTTCTGTGGACATCATAATCATTATATATATATATATATATATATATATAAACAGGCCCATTGGCATAATGGTTAGAGAGTTTGCCAGTGGTCCAGGAGACATGGGTTTAATCCATGTTGTCATACCAAAGACTCAAAAATGGTATTTGATGCCTCCTTGCTTAACACTCAGCATTATAAGGTATGGATTAAGGGTAAGTGGAGCAATCCAGGGAAAGAAGTAGTAACCTTCCTTTATACTTCAGTGTAGTAGTTATTGAAAGGGAAGACTATGGTTGGCCGCTGTGACATAGTAAAAATGGAACATCATAGCAAAATTTTTATTAGAGCAAGACAATTACAATGCTCTGATAAGAATAAAGTAATTACAAGTCCATTTTGCAATTGAATGACAATTTTATGGGATCAACATTTATTCTGTACATCATTTTTTAATCATTTAAATTCTTGATATAACAGAGGCAACTATGAAATGCTAATTAGAATTCTTTCCTCTTTCCAAAACAGAAGCATCAATATAATCAGGAACCACTGTTCCAAATGAACCTAAAGAGTTCATGGGTCATCTAGTTCTCAATCCAAGGACTAATTACCTAATAGAGGACACAACCTTTAGCTATAGTCATAGCAAAGAAAAAAAAGGAAATATATATGTATATATATATATATATAATAGAATAGTGAAAACAGTCAACAGTTTTGGACTATTACTTTAAGGAAGAAAATTTAGAAAGTTCTAAATCAAAATAATTCTTTGAAAAAATTTTTTAAAGAGCCTTTTTTTTTTTTTACAGCAAAATCTTGTGTAAGACATTTACAAAGAACTGTTTCTTTTAACTATCAGATGTTTATTTTTACATGGTCAAAGAATATTGATCTAAAATGCATTTTCTTATTTTTATAAATTACTGACATTTATTTCTGGATTTCAAGACAACTGGATTGTTGACTTTTTATTATAATTAGACAATGAATTATATTACATTTGCAAATATTTTAATATATGACCCATTTTTAGTCAAGTTCCAAAGTGGTTTCTCTTTCTGCAGAGAAAGAGACACAATCAATTCTCTGGCTTTAGCTGGAGAATAAATTCATAAGTGTCTAATTTCAGGATGTCATCCCTCCAGACAGCACCTCCTCACATCATCTAAAAGGGAGCAAGGGTTGTGCTTATTGCATAATTTCCATAACATTCTTGATGTCACATTTTCTTCTTCTGACCAGTCTCAAAAGGAAAACATGAAGTCAATGGAGAAAAAGAGCACCCCCTTTTATTTTCTTATAAGCCCAATAAATGTGACGGGGTCGTTACTTAAGTTCTGAATTAAATGACTTTATTGCTCACTGTTTCAGTCTCAACTGCTTCTCTTAGTTTAGTTTGGTTTCTTTGTTTAATGGCATATCAAACATCAAGGGTTATTTAATGCTAAAGCCATCTTTGCAGAAGGACAGCAGTAGAATTATTTAATCCATAGTTGGGGATGATATAAGGGGTCATACTTTTGCCAAGAGTATTAACCTGAAAGTGAACATAATAATGTGACCGGAGTTTGAACCCACTAACTACAATGTTGCAGTCAAGTACATTAGCCACAACACTATGGGATTCCTTGTGTTTCTTTCAGAATCTGAATCACGACTACCTTGAATTTGTATCTCTGAGTCTCATATGATTGCCTATAGCCAAGGAATAAATGCCTACGTGATTTTTACTTTCCCATGCTTTGGCTCAGCAATTATAACCTTTGACCTGTTAATTATCCATAATACTTCCACAGATATTCAACTCATCCAGAGTGTTAAGAGGCCAATATATCACACAAGTATTGGAATTTTCTTTGCTGAGAAGAGCAATTCAAAGTGGAAAAGTTGTGGAATGTGTATCAAAAAATAATTTTATAAGCAATGGAAAGGCCAGATAGGATACAATATATTTCTTAGGTTTTAAATCACCTCGGTATAAAATCTTAACAGATTTGTTTATATAAAAACAAAAGTGAAAAGAACTAATTCATAAACTATGTTAATAATGAGAGCCATCTTGAAATTTTTTGGAGTCAATAGCTCTTTCACATATTCTGCAATTTTTATCAAATGATAAGTTTTTAAAAAATAAAGTAACATATTTAAATGAATATATTTACCCAACCCTTCTACAGGATGTGACAGAAGGTCAATCTTTAATCAAAGTAAAGCTGGTTTGAATTCAAAGTTTTCCTTCTCCTAGGCCAGTTGCCATAGCAAGATTAAAGAACCCAGTTTTCCCTATTATTTACCCATAGCTTGAGAGAGAACAGTTGGATGCCAACCTTTCTCAAGGGTATTAGTGTTAGGCGAAATGTAATCAGCCTCATCCAAGATTTGAACACAGGTCACTGTGTCCATTTACTACAACAATAACTATTACACAAGTGTCTCACATGTATTTCCAGTTGGAGATTTTTAATTAATATCTTTTTTTTTGTGTATGTGATGGCAATAACAAGTGCTCTCTTCAAGTGACACCAAACATCCCTTGTTTTACAAACTACAGTGAATTTTTTTTTTATTATTCAATTTGTCTACTTCTTTGCGAGGGAATATTTTGGTGATGTTCAAAAGTGTCTCACACAGATACACATTGTGTTTTATATATGTGAATGATCAGCATTCTTTATTATATTGCTAAGACAATCTCATAGACAGTTGTAATATTCCCTAATATTTTTCCTAAAATTAAGAAAAAATTTTAAAAACATCAGATGAATAGACACAGAACAATATGACATAATAAATATATAAACACTATCAAATTAGTTTCCTCATTCTATTTCTCTTCCACTTTATATATGTGGATAAATAAATTACAATGATGACCAGTGACTACCAGTAAAACAACTTCTGTTTGTTTGTTTGTTTAGGTTTTATGGCATATCAACCTTTGAAGGTTATTTAATGCCAAATCCATTTTTATACAAATAAATAGTTCTATCTCAAACAATTCAGTTTAGCATAAGTACACAGTTTCATTGTAAAAAAGATTTCTATTTCAAGCAATTCAGTTAAGTCAAACAGTTCTAATTCAAACAATTCAGTTTAGTATAAGTATAGTTTTTGTTTACACACAGTTAAGTGTCAAAACAGTTCTATTTCAAACAGTTTAGTTTAGTATATAAAACAGTTCCATTTCAAACAATTCAGTTTAGCATAAGTACATAGTTTAAATGTAAAAACAGTTCTATTTCAAGCAACACAGTTTAGTTCTATTTGACCCATAGATAGGACCCTACCAGAGTGGACCTGGGAGTGGATGGCAATGAAAGGGTACTCTACATTCCTCAAAGCTCCAGTATTACTGGAACCTCACCATCAGATTGTTTAGTGTCATATCCAGGATACTCGTTGGGTGAGGTCTTACCCCTCTGCAGAGGTGCAGTCAGTGTATTCTATAGCCTCAAGCAACTGGGCAATAAAACAACTTTAGAAAAATATCTAAAACTATAAAATGTTTAACACAGTAGAGTATGTACCTAGGTCTTCTTTTTTAATTAGTTTTCAACACTTTGTAGTTTGAAGTTACTCTAAATGGTTCTAGTAATATTTGGCTTTCTAGCTGAAGTTCAAATTTATATTTGAACTTCAGCTAGAAAGCCAAAAAGGATTATTTTACTCAGACAAGAAAGGTCCTGAAACACTTCCTTACTAGTTAATAATTCTGTCTTTTCCAAATGACAAAAACTTTTAAGAACAGCCATTATTATCATTATAAACTTGAGACAAAATTCCAGTTCACAAGCTTTGTTGAACTAGAATTACATGTTCATATTGATAAAGATTCAATCAACTAATCACTGAGAAAATCAACATGTACCAAAATAATATGGATTTATTTTTGATAGCTTTAGCAAGAAAAGATTTTAAAAAGGAGATATAAAAACTTTGCAGTTTAAGATGAGCTTTTATTTTATTTCAAGCCTATCATTACAGTTAATTCCTCATTGTTAAAGAAAAGGAAAATCAACTTACAATATTGCAAATGTAATATCTAATTCCAACTTTTAAATATTAGCAATTCCTGTTTCTTATTCTTCAGTTATTGTTAAGTATTGGTGTTAATTACTTGTAATAAAAGACTTAGAAAGTCCAAATGAGGATATTAACATTTTTTCAACTGAACTTCAACTGAATATAAGAATGTATTGTAATAAATAAATACCTAATTCTCTATTTAAGTGCATTCTTTAAAAATGTTTTCCATTTTTTTTTATAAGTCTAATCTACATTCTTTTTTTGTTGTTTCATTTTCCTTATAAATTCCTAATTTAATTTTTTATATACATCAACAAAACAACTTAAATATTTATTCTTCATAGGTATATTTTATTTTTATTTCATCCAAGATAAAGAGTTATTCTTTATAAGGCTTTTCCCATTAAGATTTCAATACACTACCACATTGGAAAATCACAATGTATACATGTCTATAATTTTCCATTTATCTAATAAATAAATTGCTTTCTTTTGAATTTTTATATAGACAAGTATAACATTCTTTTAATCCGCCCAAAATTTGATCAAAATGTTTTATTCACATGTATTTACTTTTGTTTGTGTTTCTATCCAGCCAAGCTACTTCAAAAAACAAAAGAAAGAAAAATACAGTAGACGTATAAGTGGATCAAAAATGGTTTGTTTAGTTGTAACTGCATAACCTTAACCCTATGACTTTATAGAATCTGAATCTAACCAAACGCTTCAACCTTACCAGAGAGGTCAGATTACAGGACTTCAATATTTAAACGTTCTTCACTTGTGAATATTTTAAAATAAGCTCTAAATCAATTTAAATTTTTGTAAAAAAATGTTCTTTTTTTTTTTTTTGGCATAAATGTAAATAAATAAAAATGAAGTTCGTATTTAGACAATACGTGTTCAAAAGTATTTTTACGTGAAAAAAGAAAAGCAGAAATTAAAGGTATCACTCCATATTTTATTATCAGTGTTAGTATGATAGTTTCTAGCAACTCAAGTATTAAGACATGTATAAGGAAAAAAAACCTAAAATTTTGTTTAAACGTTTTGTAAACATATCTTGTCTCTAATAGGCAAATGAAATGTAGATATGATTTTTTTTGCTTCCAAGACAATTCAAGAAATTTATTTAACTTACTGGCACTGATTTCTTCTTGAAGAACAAAGAACAAAGCCATCTTTTTCCCCAAACAGCCAGATTAACTATCAATGCTCCCACAAAAATGGATGAAAAAGACACAAAATATTCTAATGCAACATAGAAATTCACATTATTAAAAAAAATTCTTTTAAGCAACTTAGGCCTCGTTGTGAGAAATTAAACTAAGGTTAGTAACAGCTGAAAAGTGATAATCTACTTCTTAAAAAATTAAATTACCTTCTTTTTTTTTTCTTCTTTTTCTTAAACAGACTTCATTCTAGACAAATACTTTTGAACTTTCAGTGAATTTAAATGTTTTCAAGGTCACCGAAAATAAATATTTTTAAAATATTAAGAATAAAAACACTAGAGTAAATAAAAACCTTGAAATATCTGTGGAGGTCAGTTCAGTCCTCTAGATTATTCGTAACTTT
Organism: Sepioteuthis lessoniana; assembly: GCA_963585895.1. Lineage (NCBI taxonomy): Eukaryota > Metazoa > Mollusca > Cephalopoda > Myopsida > Loliginidae > Sepioteuthis > Sepioteuthis lessoniana. The sequence continues at coordinate 121,017 of CAUZXS010004236.1, forward strand.
AGGAAATCAGAGAAATAATTACTTACTAAGCTTAGTTTATATGTTTCACGTGGTCAAAAGTATGGGGTGCCCAGTGATAATCAAACTCACTAATAATGATCTGCTAATCCAGCTTGTTAACCATTACACTAAGCGAGGGGCCCGGAAGTCAGAGAAATATTGCTCTAGGAAAAACATATAACTCAACCACTGTCAAATAATGGACTTCTACATTTTCTTCTCTTTTAATGAAAATAAATGAAAACCCTGGAAATTATTTTGGGGGAAAATAAGCAAGTTTTAAATCAAGTTATAATGGAAATAGATTAGTTTAATTTTTTTCCCTCCCTAGTCAAGTAATTTAACATTTCTAAAGTACCTCTCCCCATGCCTTGACCGTAAAATTTGAGGACACCTGGTGGTCACAGAAATAAAATAGGGAATGTTAAGTGACAAGAAGAGGGGGTGATAAGCTGTTAAAATCAGTTTAAATAGTTAGAAAGGCTATAATCAACGGAGGCTAAAGTTTAAAAAGGGTTTGAAAATGAAATACTTGTAGAAGGACAAGTAATATAACATCCATGAATTGGGGTGAAGGAAAAAAACATGGAGTGAATAATTCACACTTCAGTTTTGTTGTTAAATGGTGGGAGGAGAATTTCTTTCCTCGATATAACATTCCTAACCTCCATAGACCCACCCCCTTGGGTTGTATTAACAGACCAGCATCCCCTCCTAATAAAAGCTAAGATGTCTAGGCGCTGTGGTAGGAGATATCAACTTAGAACCAGACAATAGTTTTCTGAGAATATTTTCATTTTTATGTGTTCAGCCATTAAAACCTGTAAATACTAAAAAAAATGGTGTAAAGTTTTAAGGAAAATTAATCATTTTTTGTTTATACGCTATACATGTATGTTAAGAGGAAAAATCATTTTGTCAGATATCCAATTGCAAATAAGCTCTTTTAAACAATTCTTTTGATTTGAATACAGTTTTTACAACTCAACAAAAATCACTGAAAAATCACTGAAAAGTCTTGACTTCAAAGATAAAAAAAAAAGGTCATGTGACAAGCACATCACTCAACACGAAATTAACTTTTTGAAAAGTCTAGAGCTTCCATTTTTAAGTTATAAAATATTTCTATAAATAAAAAAAAAGCTTTCTATGGTGTTAATTTAAAATATGAGATAAGATTTTTTAAAAATACATATATTTACGCTTAAAATATTTTCTTTTTATAAAATAAAAAGGTAATAAAACAAATTTGAAACCTTTATGAGAATTTTTATCAATCAAATTTTTAGTAAAAAATTCAACCTAGTTTTTCAAATGTATGAAGGATTTCTAAGTAATAAATTTGATGGCTTTCAGTGAAACCACTATATCAAATATAATTTAGTGTCAAATTTTGATTGAGTAAAAATGCAATAAGCTTAAAAATATATCAGATTTTTTTTGTTTAGCTTTTACATAAAAAAAAGAATCATACTAGTTTCTAATATGCCTACTCAAGAAGAAAAAAATCGTATATTGCTGTTTGTATTATAAAAACTTCATGACTCCACATTGAGTATTTGTCTTTGATAAATGCCTAACAAAGTTCTCAATAAAAATGAATCAATAAATATTTGGATTTAATATCTATTTCTTACAAAAAATTCTCATTATCTTTGTAAATTATATATATATATATATGTGTGTGTGTGTGTTCAAGAATATTCTAGACATAATGGTACATCAATAATATTTTTAACAAGGCAATATACTTAAAATGCTTCAACTTATATGAAAAGCTATAAAATGCTAATAAGAGTCATTTACTTCTTCCTGAATAGAAACATCAATATCATCATGGACTGTGACAACAAAACCCAACAAGTTTACAAGTCACCTAGTAACTTGCTAACATTTAAAGACAGACGTGTTACAAATTCAAGCACTATAATATACTGTTATTAGGCAAAGTATAAAGTACACACTGGTATTTAAATTCAATGAAGATGAGATGTCATAATTTTTTAGATGGTCCAAGAAACATAAATGAGAGGAAAGTCCACTTAAAACATTTTGTAATCATCATGTTTACTATGACCAAAGCACAAACACTTCATTATGTTTCACTAAATATTATTTGAAGTAAAAAAGATAAAATATATTAGGTTTACAAGTTCTATATTATTCATTACTTGATATATGAATATACTGGATTTGTACTATTTTTCAATAAGATAATACAAATATCTATGATGAACATCAAGTTCTTCTCAGCACTACCATTTTGAATTTAAATCTTTAAAAAGATTTCTTTTCACTAATATTTATTTCAAAATTTGGTGTGTAACTATTACATGAAAATAACTGATATGTGTTAATTATGGTATATTATGAACAAGAATAAACATTCATGGTATACATACCATACGTTCTTGTGCGCAAAAATATATTACATAAAATTAGTATGCATCTGTGCTTTCTCATTTATGTATTGTGCTTACAGCAAATAAGACGACTGCAGGCACTAAGAGAAATTTTATAATAGCAAGATCATATTTCACTGTGTTTTACTGGTCTATTCAAACAGACATATAGGTGGATATCTGATATAATAAAATATCACAGGTGATGAAATTTGAATGTATAAATAGATATCTTTGCTATAAATAATTTACATAATTAATTTAATTGAAAAATAACTTAATCCTTGCCAGAAAAAAAGAAAGAAAAAAAAAAACAGTTAATGAGTCAATAAGATAGTGTTAAACTGACATATGCTGGTTATTCATTTTTAAATTATTTACATATCAAAAAATTTCTTAGTACAGTGAAAAATTGAAAATAAATCTGGACCACTGCCAACAAAGACTTGCAGAGACTATATATATATATATATATATATATATATATACACACGAGGATCGTTCAAAAATTCTTAAGCTTCACCCAGATTTTAGATTTTTAGAGGTTCAACCTGCAGAGAAATTAAGGCAGAAATCTGAATTAGTTTTTCTAGTTTTATAAAAAGTGATAGTGTATTGTCAACAACAAAAATGTTCAGTTCTGGCTTTTCTTTCTGGGTGAGAATTAGAACTTTTTGAACGATTCTCATGTGTGTGTGTGTATATATATATATATATATATATACAACCCAGCAAATGGCTCCATATATTTTTATGAGAGAATTACTCTAAAAATGCTCTAATTTAGACAGTAAACTCCATTTTGTAATTAAATGATAATTTTGTGAGGTCAGCAGTTAAGCTGGGTGACAGTTTTGTGATCATTCAAATTCTTGATACAACATAGATTACTATGAAATGTAAATTAGAATATTTCACTCCTTCTTAAATAGAAGCATCAACATCATCAAGAACTTTTGTTACAATAGGAATCTAACAAGTTATTTAGTCATCTAGTGTGTGTGTGTGTGTGTGTGTGTGTATTAGGTAATATATGTTGTTGCATATTTATAATGGTGTCATGCATCTAGGTGTGGCCAAATTTACTTAATATAAAAATCACAGCCACAAGACACAAAGACATTTTTCACACATTTCTTTAATTGTATATGCATATTGTCATATATAAGATTTTATATATCAATAAATTATAATACTTAAATATGTTCAAAATTTGAAGCAAGCAAAATATGCACATCATCATTTCAGTAATATAAACTGAGTATGTCAAAAATGAAAACAAAAATAATGAAAAAGAGAAATGGGAAATTTTAAATATTTGTTTCAGTAAATATCTGCTCTAAATAAAACAAAAAAAACCCTCAAAAAACAAAAAAAAAATCCAATAAAATTAGAGATATTTAATCAAATACAAATTTACTGTCTTATAACATTTTTAATATACAGAGTTTTGGCCAAAAAAAAAAACTACCAATATATTTCTGTGAGCCAGAAATACCAAAGAGAGGCCTTTGTAATTATATACTTTCATGTACATACTAGCTATACACATTAATTATATTTTTCTTTAAGTAGAGAAAACTATTACTTCAGATATAATCCTATGAATAATTATAATATTTTGATAGAACTTGCATCAACATTAGAGACTTAGCTAAAGTTTTATTTACTTCGATTTTATAGCAATATATAATCGTTTGATTTGGATGGGTTTCTTTGTCTAATAGCATGTCAACCTTCATAGGTTATTGAATACTTTATCTAATTTTTTAAAAATCTATTTAATTCTTCGTAGAAAAACAGTAGTGGTACTATTTAACCATAGCTGGGGGAGATAAGGAGTTCATAACTTTTCCCAAGGGTATTAGTCCGAATATGAACATAATCGCGTGACTGAAGTTCAAACTTGTTTACTACAATGTTCAAGTCCAGCAGGTTAGCCACTACACTATAGAGACCCCCCACTAATATGTAACAGTGACATGTAACCTCCTATTATAAAATTAAACCCAAAGTTGCATTTTTACAATGTGTATGGCATAGTTACTTTAAATTCTTAATAACACTTCTCTCCTGCATACATACATACATACATACAATGTCATAATTTCAGACCACACTGTAAAAATCATTATTTATTTTACACAAAAATCTTCAAGGTTCTACACTCAAAGGGAGCAACTTAGTTGTTACATTAAGAACCAAATTGAAATAAAAGCTTCAAACTTGACACACACACACACACATTATTATTATATAAATAATATTTAAAACTATGAACAGTGACATTCTGTTTTGCCAATGGTCTGGAAGACCTGAGTTCAATCCCAGATCAAGTCATACCAAAAACTCAAAAAATGGTACTTGAAGCCGCCTTGCTTAACACTCAGTATTATAAGATAAGGATCAAGGGTAAAGTGGAGCAATCCAGGGAATGGAGTAGGCACTCTCTCCTACACCTCAGTGTAGTAGCTATTGAAAAATGAGCCTTTGGGTCACCCCCGACTAACGTCGCCAACTTTACTTACTGATATTAATATTATTGTAACTACTTTCCCATTTTGATCTTTGGAATTTGGTGTGTCACATGCTAAGGGTGGGGATGGGGTAATTAATAGACTAAGCTAAATGAAACTTAGCCCATGCCCATACCTATGCATGTATACTTTTACAAGACAGAGAAATTAATTCTTAGCACATCAGTTGTGACAACTTTGCCTCAACACTTGTCCCAGCCAACTGTTCTCAACCATGTTCATTTGCTTTTGATAAAATACTACAGCAGAATTTGAATTGTAATTGTTGTGGTCATCAGATAAGACCGGTGGGAGAACAACTCAAAACAACGGGTGATAGGTGAACGTTATTGTATTAGCAGAAAAAAGGAAGTCATACAAAAGAAGTACTAGCCGTTCTCGGCTCTCAGTCTGTCTGTCAAATGTCTCGTAAGAAACGAGAAGTCTTGCCCGAGCGAGCTAGCTCGGAGAATATGTTTAGGTTGGACGAGTTCATCTTTGGGATGTGGTAGGATATGTCACCATAACAGTAATGAACAACTACTTTTTAAAAAATTTATAAAACATAACTTGAGTTAAAAAGCAAACATGTATACTTCAAATTTCCACAACTTGATATTATATTGAGGTACTTAATGATGGAGCAATGCAGTGACCGTCCATAAACATCAACATTTATGAACAAATCTATAAAATTTCCTATTGTTTGAATTTTTTAAAACATTTTCATATATATTCTTAATGTTAAAGTCAAAGTTGTGCAATCCAACATTGAAGAAAGTCAAGGCACAAATAAAGGGAATTATTTTTATGAAAAATATTGAAGTTTTAAATGAGTAAAATACATTTTTCAGCAATTTAATTTATCCAATTCATTTTGTTGTACACATAAGTAAATATTGTATGATATTTGTATCCAATGCAGGAGGTGTTTGTTGTGGAATAGTTATCATCATAGAAAATGGACATGGTGACACAAGTTCAAATCCTGGAAGAGGCAGATTGCATTTCACATAGCACTAACACTTTTGGAAAAGGCATGAATCCAATTAGTCTCCCTCTAGCTATGGGTAAATAGTAGTGTAGACTAGACTCATTAGCCTTGGATAGGCAACTAGTCTAAGCAGAAGAAAATTCTAAATTCAAACCTGTTAAATTAAAAATTGACCTTCTATGGTTTGGTTTGGTTTCTTTGTTTAATGGTATATCAACCTTTGGAGGTTATTTAATGCCAAAGCCATTCTCCTAGAAGAACAGTAGTGGTACTATTTAACCCATAGCTGGGAGGATAAGGGGGTTCATACCTTTCCCAAGGGTATTTGCCCGAAAGTGAACGTAATAGCACGACTGGAGTACGAACTCGCGTACTACGATTCCGCAGTCCATCGCTTTAACCATTACACCACGATGACATCTCCTTTGACCTTCTGTCACATCCTGTCAGCTCAGAGGGGATGGTAAATACATACAATGCTGAACTTACCTATAATTTAAATAATCTATAGCTTAAGGCCACGCATCCTCAGGGCTTCATTTTTTTAAGTATATTTTTATTCTATCATTAGTTTTTATTCTTTAACACTAATTCATCAAAAAATTATACATATTTCTTTGTCATTAACATAAAAAATGTTTCTGAGAGCGGCCTCAATTACATATAGCTTAAGGCCTCAACTGGTGAAAGTCTGGTCCAATTAAACCATGGAATTTCCACTGGAGCAGTTAGTAAAATATAAAGCTTCTTAAAAATACATAATGACATCATTTCTTCATGAACCAGTCGATAGAGATATAAATTAATAATGAAAGACCAGATAGACTAGTAATGTCATCTATTTCATCATGTTCTGGGTTATTTACATTTAAATATCTCTACTGCAAAATATGTATAACTCTAAGCTAAAAATTGAAGAATTAGTAGTCTGACTGGAAAGAGTTGCAAGGGACTCACAAATTCTATACAAAATCCCTTTCTGATTAATTTAAAAGGCCCCCCAGGTTATTAGCCATTACAGATATCTTTTCTTGTTATTAGGACATTAAAAAAATTGTTTGATGGTTTCATTGTGTTTTATGGCACATCACCCCTTGCGAATTATTTATACCAAATCCTATATATATATATATATATATATATATATATATATATATATATATATATATGATTCATGAGCAAATAGTTTGCAGATAACATTATTTTTAAACAAGCCAGAGCTCATTTGTTTACACATAGTCAAATAGTTTCAAGTTTTGCTATCTAATACTAATAGTTCTATTTGCATATAATTAAATGGTTTCAAGTATTGCAATTTAACATTATTAATTCCATTCATCAAGTATTACTAATTTTTGAAAGTTATATTTCTCAGACTCAGTAAATACAAAAGTAGCAAAAAGAAAAAAGAAGAAAAACAAGGTAAGCACTGTTTTGAAATTATTATTTACTGGGGGAGAAAAAGTTAAGTCTTGTTATAAGTTTTCTCAAATGTCATGATTTTTTTTTTAGATTTCTACTACAATACAGAACAATAATTTAGCTACTCTCGGCTATTTTTGTTTAGTAGGTAGTGTTCGCCAGTGGTCCGGAAGACCTGGGTTCAATTGCAGGTCGCATCATACCAAAAACTTTAAAAATGGTACTTGATACCTCCTTACTTAACACTAGGCAATATAAGGTACGTATCGAGGGTAAAGTAGAGCAATCCAGGGAAAGTAGTAGCGCCCTCCCCTACACCTCGGTGTAGTAGCTATTGAAAAGAGAGCCTTCTGGTCGCCGTCAATTGCGGTCGCCAACTTTACTAGTTTTTTACATGGTGTAATGGTTAACAAACTAGGCTGGTTGAATATTATGAGTGACTATGATTTATCACATGATAATTCCATGGTTGAATTAGTATATACAAATATCATACAATATATTTAGTTATATATACAATAAAATAAATTGGATGAATTAAACTATAGAAAAATATATTTTACTCGTTTAAAACTTCAATATTTTTCATAAAAGTAATTTCCTTTATTTGTGGCTTGACTTTCTTCAATGTTGGATTGTACTTCTTTCACTTTAACATCAAAAATATATACAAAAATAATTCTAAAAAATCAAATAATAGAAAAATTTACAGACTTATTAATAAGTGTTGATATTTATGGACAGTCACTGCATTGCACAATCATTAAGTACCTCAATATAATATCAGGTTGTGGAAATTTGAAGTATACATGCTTGCTTTTTAAGTCAAGTTAAATATTACATTCGCTTATATACCTTTGACCTTGTGCAGCAAATAATATAAGCTTTGAGTAAATAACAAAAGAACAATATTTATAAAAAAAAAATCAAACTAAATAACTATTTAAAAATCTATATCTTATTATTAGTATTATTATTAGCTCATTGGCCTAGTGGGTAAAGTGTTCACCAATGGCCCAGGAGACCAGGGTTCAATTCCAGGTCAAGTCATACCAAAGACTTTAAAAATGGTACTTGATAGTGCCTTGTCTGCACTCAGCATTGTAAGGTAAGGATCAAGGGTAAAGTGGAGCAATCCAGGGAAAGGAGTAGCGCCCTCCCCTATGCCTTGGTGTAGTAGCTACTGAAAAGGAAGCCTTCAGGTTGTCCTCGACTACAGTTGCCAACTTAGACAACTAACTGTTATCATCATTGTCTGGTATTATGTCTTTAGAGTTTAACTATTACAATAAACAGAGGTTTATGTGGCTGGTAACAGAATATTATTGGTATTGGAAGTAAAACCAGCAAAAAGAGTTCAAATTTCAGCCAAAGCTATTTGCATTCAACTTGCACTAATGCCCTTGGGAAATGCATGAATATATTTCTCTTCCCCATTCCTCACTAGGAAAAATTAGGACAAATGGGCCTTTGTAGTAGGCACATAATCTAGAAGTAAAATTTCAAAAGCCATGGACAAAACAAGAAGAAATCACTCCAGCATCTCTTCCAAGAACAGTCACAGTAATGTGCTTATAAAGAAGGTTGTGAAGAGTCATGTTCAAGTTCACATCCTAAAAAAGACATGGCATTTTCCAGTTTATTGTAAATTACTAGGATGGATTTTAATAAGTCTTTAGCTTTATATTTGATTACTAGCTGAAATTTGATCTGAAATTTTCACTGCATATATTTACCCAATTCCTTCACCAAGAGCAGGATGTGACATGAGATCAATTTATAAGCAGAGTAAAGCTGGTTTGAATTCAGTTTTCTTTCTTTGAGACTAGTTGCCTTACCAAGGCTAAAGAACCCAGTCTGCTCGACTATTTACTCACAGCCGAGAAGAGAAGAAACAAACTCATGCCTTTCCTATGAGCATTAGCATGAAGTGAAATGCAAACAACCTCATCCAGGATTTGAACTCAAGTTATCAAGTTCATTTCCTATAATAAAAACAGTTACCCTAAGTGCCATTGAAATTTTCACTGTATAAAGTCCGATTTTTGTAATCAATGAAGAAGCACTGAATTGAAAGTCTTGACAAGGGAGAAGATTATGTTGAAAAATAAGTTTTTGTTCTGTGAAGAAGTAGTAGTAGTAATAGTAATTCTTCTTATAAAAGATTAAACTAAAAAATTTTTTTTGGGGGGAGGGGATCCAGAATATCTTAAATGATACAAAAAAAACAGAATTGGTAAAACGTACCCCAAGTTTGAATTAGATTCTTGAAAGAACTTGGTCCACTTTTTCTAATAATGTCTCATCACTAGACAAAATAATCTCATCATTAACATGTCATGATAGTTCATAGAGAAGAGAGCTGGTAAGTGAGTGTTTTAAAAAACCACTCTACCATGACTATATTATTTGCCACGCAACAGCTATTAAAATATATTATCCTCATAGCATCCATATTAACAGCAATCAATGAAGAATTATTGTTCCAGTTTCATTACTTGAGTAGTAATGCAAATATGTATATATCAGTTTTTCATGGTTGCAAAGTAAAGAACAATGAAATCTATTAGAGTTTTCTACCTCCTTTTCTTAAGTCTAGTTGTCAATTAGTTATTTTTCATCGATAAATTCTACAATATTTAAAGTAATTTTTCTAACAAAAAGCAATTTATAATAATTATCAAAAATTTCCATCTTAGATAATCTTTTTATAACTTTCTTGTTAACAAAGGTACTAAAAAAAGTGAAAAAGTAAGTGGGTTATTGTGTAATAACAGGAAAGGTTAAGTACACAATACTTTTAGATGGACGTAAATATTGCCTTGTTAAAATTCCACACCCCCACGTCAAACCCATCATACATTTGTAAAAAAAATAGAAATGAACTTCAAGTACCGTATTTTCCAGCCTCAAGAATACACCCCAACTTTTACTTGCAAATTTAGAAAATAAAATAAAAATGGGATAACCTCTGGTCTTGATAAAAATTTTTGGGGTTTATTTCAGTGTTGGATGAGGGAGAGAACTGCGTCTTTGAAACACCGATGAAGGAGAAATATGTTAACGTTTTCATAAAAATAAAATTGTGTACATGAATTGACCTCTTTTTTTCTTTTTTTGGATGAAGTTATCATTAACCTAAATAAATTTTTTAGGGGTTAAACAGTATCAAGTATGTGTAATTTATTTATTTATTTTGTATATTTGAAGGTTCCAGGTGTTTGATATTTTGTGTGCCATTTAATTAGTCATGAAGGTTTTGTGGTTCTAAAATTCTTGAAAAATGTTTCTTAAAGAATTAAATTGTGAAATGAAAAGCAGTTTTGTTTTTATTTATTTATTGTTTTGTTTTGTTTTTATTTATTCATTCATTTTTATTTACCTCGATAAAATCTTGTTGAAAAAAGTGAAATCAACATTGTTATTTTTAGAAGGGTGGCCAAAACAAGCTAGATTGACAAGCCATAAGTAAGGAATTCAAGTCTCACTGAGTGCCCAATACATCCGACGTTGAGGTATAATAAAGTAAAGCTTAGTAAATAACCAAAGCAAGTGGATTTTGATCGTCCCTGCTCAAAATCCATTATTAGGTCCTGCAATCTTAGGCAATAAAAAAAAAAAAAATTTTTTGTTTGATCAAATAATTATGAACTGTACTTTCTATAATCCTTATGAGCAGTACCATATAAAAAATACTGTTCATAAGTATTTAAAGATTAACAAGCACATTTTTTGAAAAAATTAATTCTTAAAAACATTTTATAGAAATGTAGCATTCAGAGCCACAAAATACAACTAAATGCAAATGTCTTATTGCAAGAAAATTTAGTTCTAATGTTTCTTGTTTTTTTTTAACTCTAAAAACTGATAAGATGTAAATTATTGAAAACATTATGACTAGTATTATGATTGCTGTTTCTATTCAAGACAAGTAGATTATTTTGGCTCATGAATATATTCATTTCAATATGTAAAATCAGTAATTAAAATTACATTTGAAAAATTTTAAAAACTTGTTCATGATTTTAAATAAAACAATATAAAATTTTAGTTTTATAAATAAATACCCTTTGAGGTCCATAGTTATATTCTTCACTGAGTCAGCAATTGGTTTCCTGATGTGTAAAAAAGAAATTAAGGTTATTAATGTATTTTGAAAAAAAATACTCCATACATAAAATTTTATACTTATAATTAACCTCCCACCAAAAAAAAAAACCAATAATTTTGACTTTTTCGCAATAAAGAATTTTAAGTATCTTTAAAATTGTGTTTTCTTATTTAAAAAAAAATTCTTTTCTAGTTGCAAAACATGAATATATGAGAATTTTTTTTCAAAGAAAATAAATATTGAATAAAACAAGGATTTAATTGTTCAAATACAAACCACCTTCACAGAAAATTTTATCATAGAAGAAATATTTTGTCTCTAATCATAATTCGTACTCAATAGGATAGAAAATAACCTTTTCAAAATTCAAAATTTATATATATATATATATGAGGGTCATTCAAAAAGTTTTAAACCTCACACTGAAAGTAGAGCCATAGCTGAACATTTTTGAGAGCAAACTAAAAAACTTCATAAAGATGATTTGAGTTTTTATAAGAAGTGGTAGTATGTAAACAAAATAAAGTGTTCAGCTATGGCCCTTATTTCTGGTTGAGGCTAAGAACTATTTAAATAATGCTTCAGTATATATATATATATATATAAAATATAATATTTGTACTTTTCTATGTTTGTTTTTACTTAACAATCATGACTACTATGCTACATTTTCATTCTAATTTTCCATGCTTTTTTAATAGCATGGAAAATTAGAATGAAAATGAAAGATAGTAGTCAGTAGTTTTCATGGGTTTAACAAACTATGAACAATATTCCATTCAGCATTTTTTTTTTAAATCTACTTTAATATGTATTGAAAATTCATATATGAAATTCAATCTATTTTTCTTTCTTTGCATACTTTAATCAAATCAATATCATTTGAAGAAAAAATAAATGGCTAATTCACATAACTACAAATATTTAAAAAACAAATACAATTGTACTTTTCAAATCCTTTTAATTATTAAGACATTTACATGATTCTCTAATCATATAAAGAATGCATTAGATTATATATATATATATATATATATATATATATATATATATATACACACATGTGCATGTGAGTGTGTGTATGTTTGTGTGCTATTTTTTATTCAGTTTTCACTAAATATAAAAAGAAAAGCCTATTCAAACAATTTACAATTACAGAGTTATTTTTAAGAATATTATCATTATACTTAAGATTATAAATATATATATAAAATATATCAGTCATACATACATGTCTGTTAGAAATATAAATATATTATACAAGCAAATATATATATATATACACACACACACACAGTATAAAATTGTATATATATGTATATAATATATAAAATGTATATAAAATAGCTATATATAAAATGTGTGTGTATATATATATATATATCTCAACAATATACAACATGTAAATAATATATCTATGATATAAACAATATATATAAAATGTGTATCGTCATCATCATCTCATGCAGCAAGTACAGATTTCCCTGACTCTTGTCATTCATCTCTATCAACCATTGCTTCTGGCAGGTCTTCTAGACTACATCCTGTTTCCATACAGAGCTGTTGTAGATAAGTTCTAGTTGGTTATCAGACACTTGCACGTCTGTATGAAGGAGTCTATGGGAAAATGTCGCTTATGAGTTTGTCCTTACTTTTCCAGCAATGAACTGCATGTCTTGTACGTCTTACTTGGATGATTTTAGAGATGGGAGGTAGGTGGCCATACAGCTGCTGTTTTGTGGGATGTTGCTTCGAGTATTTCTTCAATATAGCTCATAGCATTCTTATGCAATTCCTGTCTAGCTTTTTCTCTCAGCTTAGTCAACATCTATGTGGTGCATTTATAAAGAGAGAATTGACTGCAGCTTGGAGAAAATTCCTTTTTAATTTATTGGATAAGTTTGACTTTCATAAAATCAAAAACCTATTGCTAGCTGTCCATGCCTTCGCTAGTCATATATTGATGTCATTTTCAGTAGATGAGATGCTGCTTCCAAGGTACGTGAACTTGTCCACTAGTTTCAGAGAACCACCATTTAGTGTGGAGATGTCTCCTTTTTGATTAAGACACATGTACTCTGTTTTGTCTGCATTGACATGGATGCCAATGCCACCTGCTGCCTGATCCAGACTATGCAGCAGGGATTCAGCTTGGGTAGGTGTATTTGCCAGAAGTGCTATGTCATCTGCATAGTCTGCATCCATAATAGTTTGTGCGAGGTATAGTCTGCTTCTTGCCTTTTTTTAATATAAAACCATTTTTTCATTAGATCTATTGACGTTTGAAGTAGCTAGTCTAGGTAGATTAGGAACAGATATGGGGCTAATGTATTCCCTTGCAGAACATCTGTAACAGTGTCAAAGAAGTCTATGTCTTCATCCATGAGTGAATTTTTACTTTCATGTTTTTATAGAGCATCATTATAGCTGTAACAGTTTCTTTGTAGAGACCATTGGTTAGAAGTATTTACTCCATCTTCCCTCTGTGTATGGACTCAAATGCCTTGGAGAAATCTATTAATAAGAGTATCACCTTAAGATTTTGCACATGAACTTCTAAAATTCAAGAGATTGTTAAAATCTGTGATGTGGATTGGTTTCTCTGAAAACAATTTGGATTCTTTCTAAGAATTTTCTCAATTTCTGGATCGATGTGGTTGAGGAGCAGAGCATTATAAATCTTAGCCGCTATGGTAGTAAGGATTATACTTCGGTAGTCCTTGGCAATTCTGAGGTCACCTTTCTTAGGCAAAGGGAAGATGTAGCCTTTTGTCTATCTCTCTATAGTGTTCTGATTATATATGGCGCTGCAGTATCAGAGCAGGAGGTCATCAAATTTCCTTGTCTTCTATACATCAAGACTGGCAACTTTCCCATTTTTAATTTTTGTTAGTACTACATCAAGTTCTTCTTGAGTAAACTGTCCAAGTTTGATGTCTAGTTGATCATTAATAATTTATGTGATAGGTTTATCAGTAACTTTAGGGATTTTCTGAGCAGATTCTTGAAATGTTCTTTCCACATGTGTATCCGTTCTTCTTGCAAGGCCAGATCAATAAAATTAGAAATTCATTTGAATAGCGTGGCAGACAGTAAATGAAGTAAGTAAAAGGAAGATCACCTCCAGAGCTAAACTAAAATGTAGAAAATATATGTCTATCATATATATATATATATATATATATATATATATATATATATATATATGTGCCCGTGGTGTAATGGTTATCGTCGTAGAAAATGGACACGGCAACACAAGTTCAAATCCTGGACGAGGCTGATTGCATTTCACATAGCACTAATACCCTTGGGAAAGGTATGAATCCAAGGTATTATCACCCTCTACCTATGGGTAAATAGTAGGACAGACTATGTTCTTCAGCCTTGGTGAGGCAACTAGTCTAGGAGAAGGAAAACTCTGAATTCAAACCTGTTAAACTCCGCTTAAAAATTGACCTTGTGTCATATCCTGCCCAAGCAGAGGGGTTGGTAAATAGGATCATATATATATATGTATGATGTACGTATAATGTAAATTATATATATATATATATATATATATATATATATATATATATATATATATATACACACATATAAGTTAACCGACTGTAGTAGAGGGTAATCCGAAGGATCCCTTTTCAATAGTTACTACACCAAGATGTAGGGGAGGGCACTATTCCTTTCCCTGGATTGCTCCACTTATTCTTGAGTTGTACTTTATAATGCTGAGTGTTAAGCAAGGAGGTATTAAGTACCATGTTTTGAGTTATTGGTATGACTTGACCAGGAATTGAACCCAGGTTTCCCAGACCATTGGTGAGCGCACAAACCTATGCTAATAGGTTGGTCATACTAATGTATACAGTATATGAAATGCATATCATATGTATATGACATATTTGGAATGTACGTGATGTACACATATACAATATATATAATAGATATATATGTAAATATATAAAAATATAAGACTATATACACAAATATGAAAATGTACATTATATATGAGTGTGTGTGTGTGTATTAACATATATTTATACATAGACATATTCATTTAAATGTGTGTATATATATATTTATATTTCAATATATGTATATGTGTATATATATATATATATATATATATATATATATATATATATATATATGTATTTATGTATGCATATATCAAAATTTATATGTACATGTTTACGTATATATATAAGTAAATTCAGTAAGTTGGCTGCCCACAGATGAGAGTGACCTGAAGGCTCCTTTTTTAATAGCTATTACTCAGAGGTGTAGAGGAGTCATACCAAAGATTCCAGAAATAGTACTTGATGCCTTTCCCTAAACTGCTCCACTTTACCCTTGATCCATACCTTATGATGCTGTGTGTTAAGCAAGGAGGCATTAAGTACCATTTTTTGGAGTCTTTGGTATGACTCAACATTAGTGAATGCTCTAACCATAATGCAAATGGGCCAGTTTTAAGTACATACACACACACACACATAAATATATACATACGTAAATACATATATTTCACATGTAAATACACACACTATATATATATATATATATATATATATATATATATATACTATCAGTCAAAAATGTGGCCACCCACAATAATTTTTTTTTCTCATCTTAAAAGTGTTATTTTTAATGAAACATGTTAAACACCAAAATGATTTTATCTTTTATGCTAAATACATGTCTTTCTGGGCCACATTAAATACAAATTAAACCAAAAAACTTCTTAAACTTTTAATTCATCAAAATAATCCCCCTTTGGCTGTTATCACTACTTTACAGATTCTCAGCATTCTTTCCACCAAAGACTGGAGGTAGACTGAAAATTGTTCTGCCCAGCTTTCCTGCAAGAGTTGCCAGAGGCAAGATGCACTTGTGGGTTGTTTACCTCTGACTTTTTAGTCAAGTTCATCCTACACCACTTCAATGGGATTCAAGTTCACTGATTGCATCGGCCATGACATCAATTAAAGAATATGCTGTTCCTCTTTGCTTTTAATGTACCTCTAGTCGAGTTTACTAGTATGCTTTGGATCATTATCTTGCATGAGTGCAAATCCTTGAACCACAAGCCACATTCTAGATGGCATTGCATAATGTTGCAGTATGCTGTGATAGCAAGTCTGATTCAATTTGCCCTTCACCAGATGAAAATCCCTGATTTTGCAATTGGCAAAAGCCCATAACACTATAACAGAGCCTCCTTTATGCTTTATAGTTGGTGTAATACGGGGGATTGTAGCTCTTTCACCAACACTTCTTTGCACATAGACCCTCCTATTAGACCCAAAGATTTTGAACTTTGATTTGTCAGTCCAAAGGACTTTATTCCATTGCTCTATTGTCCAGTTTTTGTGTGCCTTGGCCTACTAGAGCCTTTTGACATTGTTTTGCTTCCTCAACAGTGATTTCTTGACAGCAATTCTGTCATATAGGCCAGCATCACAGAGTCTTCTCCGCACAGTGGATGTTGACACATTTTTAACAACATTAGTTCAGTTGTGCAGTGATGTTTGGAGCAGTCAGCCTTCTATCATGCAAGCTGATGACTCAGATGAAATTGCCTTCATCATAGGTAAAACATGTAGTATTTAGCAAGCATTCATTCAACATAATATAGTCTAATATGAGTTGAAGTGGTGGTATAATCTAACTTTTGGAAAATGTTTTATTCATGCTCAGTACTAAAGAAGAAGAATGCCTTCAAATCAATTTTTCAAAAAATTATAAGGTTATATACTAAGGTCAAAGTTGTTGAGGAAGACCTGTATTTAGTATAATAAATAAAAACATTGTGGTGTTTAACTTGTTTCATTAAAGATAACACTTTTAGGATAAGAAATAAAAATTGGGGGGGGATACTTTTGACTGTTTGTGTATATATATATATATATATATTTTTACAGTGATGATAACTATTTTGCTGTGAAGGAAATGTTTTATGTGAAATTCATCCTTTCTTAGTGCAGTTTGCATGTATAAGGTGATTGAGGTGTTAATCATTTTGTGGGTTGGCAGCTGTGTTGAACATACTCTGTTGTTACTCATATTTCTGTTGCCAAAACTGAACCACATTACCCACTGCCTTACTGTGCTCATTTCCACTGTTTGGTCTCAGTAAACATTCGGTATATCAAACTTTTAATTCCTAACCTTTTTCTTTTAAATTTTTACCTGAAACTAATTCATACATTAGTTTAGTTTTCTGTTTAGGTAAATAGAAAGAGGTACCCAAATGCCCTAAAGTTACAAGTTGGTACTTCTGCTGAATAGTATTAACAATACTCCTTATATCCTTATAAAAGTAAAAGTAAAGTTGGTGACCATAGTCGAGGGTAACCAGAAGGCTCCCTTTTCAATAGCTACTACACTGAGGTGTAGGAAAGGGCACTACTCTTTTCCCTGAATTGCTCCACTTTACCCTTGATATGTACCTTATAATGCTGAGTGTTAAGCAAGGAAGTATCAAGTACCATTTTTTAAGTCTTTGGTATGACTTGACCTGGGATTGAACCCCGGTCTCCTGGACCATTGGTGAAGGGAGGTAAATAAAAAGTTTGTATTTACATCCTAATTGTTCACCAATAGCACAATAGATGATATTTACCAACCCCGCCACTCGGGCAGGATATGACACAAGGTCAATTTTTAAGCGGAGTTTAATAGGTTTGAATTCAGAGTTTTCCTTCTCCTAAATTAGTTGCCTCACCAAGGCTGAAGAACCCAGTCCGCCCTACTATTTACCCATAGCTGGAGGGAGAATAATTGGATTCATACCTTTCCAAGGGTATTAGTGCTATATAAAATGCAATCAGTCTCGTCCAAGATTTGAACTCATGTTGCCGTGTCCATTTCCTGCGACGATAACCATTACACCACAGGCACCTCCTCTAATAACACAACAGATAAGCTAATTTAATATTGTACTTGTGCTTTTCGAAGAATTGAAATTTGTGTTTAATTCAAATAATCAACAGGTGGGGTTGCCATGATGTGGATAATGTCTTGGACTGCAACATTGTAGTAAGCAAGTTTCAACTCCAGTTGTGCTATTACTTTCATATTTCATACCAATAACCTTGGGAAAAGTATGAACTCCCTTATCACCCCAGCAATATGTTAAATAGCACCATTACTGTCTTTATACAAGGATAGCTTTGGCATTAACCCAAAAGGGTTGATATGCCATTAACAAAGAAAGCAAAACCAATCAAATAATCAACATCTAGTCTTATGCATTTTAAGCTAATTTCTCTTCAGGGAAAGAGCAAATGAATGCAGCAAATGGCATTGATCATAACGTGAACAGAGAGAAAACAGAATTCATGTGTATAATCTACATGGTATGATGGTATCATTTCCTTATATATATACATATAAATTATATGCACATATCATATCATGTTACATTTATATATTATATTCAAATACATATATATACATATATATATATGTATTTGAATATAATATATATTATATTTAAATACATACATATACATATATATATATGTATTTGAATAT